>CM053610.1:114666051-114683556 GCA_028646535.1 Procyon lotor
GAATCAGTTATTAGCAGCTGCCTAAATGCCGTGCTCTTCGGGTATTTTTGCCTTGAGAGAAGAATAAGTGATTTCAAAGGTGCCCTTTTTATTTTCTCAGATATTCTTTTTTTTAAAGATTTTATTTATTGGACAGAGAGAAACATAGTGAGAGAGGGAACACAAGCAGAGGGAATGGTAGCGGGAGAAGCAGGCTTCCTGTCGAGCAAGGAGCCCGATGCGGGGCTCGATCCCAGGACCCTGGGATCATGACCTGAGCTGAAGGCAGACACTTAACAACTGAGCCACCCAGGTGCCCCTTATATCAGATATTCTTGATGAAATTGATGCCCCCTCCTCCCCACGGGCACCGGTTGGCGTAAATAGACGACTTGAATTGTTTCTCTAAAGTATCTTTGATTCCAGTTATTTTTCACCATGACCACTGCATCCACTTTACAGGCGTGGCCAGGTCTCTGCGACAATAGGGGACTTTCTCTTGGACTGAACTTCAGGCTGCAGTTGCTGACTTCTCTGTCCCTCCTTCAGTCCTGCACTCATGGGCTCAACCACCCCGATCCCATCACTCTCGCCAAGATGCAGACTGTCCCCCAGCTGACCCAGAACCTCACTCCCATCCTTCCTGCAAATAAGTGCTTGTCTCCTCCTTCAGCACACACACATGCATGCAGAGACACATGCACACACACACAAGCACAGGGATACACACACACACACACGCACAGAGACATGTACAAACATGCACACACAGACACATGCACATGTGCGTGCAAACACAGAGATACACGCACACTCAGAGACACATACACACATTTACACGCACACACACAGAGACACACCTGGATGCACACACACACACACACACACAGACACACAGAACGCTTATTCATAGGAATGCACACAGAGACAAACACACAGCACACACACACTGATTGCATCCCATGTAAATCTTTCTTTTTCTATGTCCCTTTGATTCTTATGTTTTCTTTATTTTGACATATATTTTGCATTTGCTATGAGGAGCCTGTGATTGCATAAGTAAGTCTTCTGGGTAAATGTTTTCCTTCCAACAAACTATAACTTCCTTCAGGAGCTTTCGTGATTCTTCTGCCGACTTTAGACCAACTAAAGTCTATGTAGTTGATGCACGAGGGATGTCCAGTAAAGACTTTTAATTAGCTGTCTCTCCCAGAGTCACATTGTGTTGTGTTTTTCATTGCCTGGTTACCTAATTACAATGGTCTTCATGGTCCTGAGGTCATTCCCAATACCCTCCTGGTCCTGGCCAGGCTGCAATTGTCACCATATTACTTTCTCCTTTTGCCAAAGATGCCACTGGCTTCCGCAGGCCGACAAGCGAGCTCCCTGCCCCTGGTGACGGTTCTGAGCACCCCCATTGCTGGTCTACTGCCTCAGGGCAGACAGGAAACCAGCCACGAGGGAAAATCACACCTGCGATGTACCCTGGACATTCTCACCGGGTTCCTCACCCCCTACGCATTGTGGGAGTTTTCTTGTAACAAAGGGTTTTTTGAAAAACGTTAGTTTTTGTTCCCTGTAGCCAGACACAGAAATGCACATAAAACACAACGTATTTAACGTAACGAGTTGAGCGAGGCCCACATCCTGAGCGTGACCACCCCGCGCAGGGAATAAAGACGTGGCCCCCTGAATACAGCTGACATAAGCGCCTCAGTTTCACGGAAGTCACTTCCTTTCCTTTATAGTTTTATCTCTCGAGTGTGCGCCACTACACACTGTAATTTAGCTTGCCAACTTATTTTCATTACCTTGTAATAATTTTAAGAATTCAAGACCAATTGCTTTCCAAGTATTAATTCTCTGTGGATGCTGCCCTAAGCTCTGTGGGTCACCATTAACACACGTTAACACACATGCCCCGTCTGTGTCCCGTTATCCATACGGCACACGCATCCATATGCACGCCTGTGTTCTCTCTCCCCCCACCGCTCTCTCTCCCCCTCTGTGTCTCTGTGTCTAACTATAAGTACACACCACTTACACACCAATTTCATTGCTACTTAATTATCGTCTTAATTTTGAGCCCTTAAGCATGGTAAGATCTCTGATTTTTCAGGCTTTTTTTCAATTTTGGAATAAATCAATGACTATGATCCCAAAGTAAGGGAAAATGTCAGCATAAAATATACTCGGATATGTTAATACTTATGGGTACTAATGGGACAGAAGAGGGGAAAAAAACACTTTCATTAAAGGGTTGTTATAAAATCTATCGAGATGATTTTTCAGAAAAATTACTTCCCATGCGAGAAAGTACTCCTAAAGATGGTATTAAATCCAATTCAGACAGCGCTCTCCTTCAGAAGGGTTCCTTAAGAATGATTTGCAAACATTATCTTCTTGTTCTAGCTTTTTGAGAGTGTCGAATCATGATGAGCTTACTCTGAGTCAAGCAAAAAAAGGAGACAGGAAGGGCAGCAATGACAAAGGAGTGCATGAAATGGGTGTGTAACCAAGCTCAGAATCGGGGCAGTCACGGAAGCCCTTGCTGCCTCCGCCAGGGGACAGCTGGCAGGCCAACGCTGCACGCACACGTGAGACGGCCAGACCAAAGCCCTCGCAAGCCCACAAAGTCCATCTTTGGGAGTTGGAAGTCCGAGCAAGACAAAAGGCATGAGAATCGGCCAAGAAACTCAGCAGAGGGTCTCACTGGGAGCTGTGATTGATAGGATGTCCCCTGGCAAGAGCGGCGGACGCCGAGGGACCTTCCAACATTACTGATCAGAACTGCACAGACCGGGCCAGGTGCGGAGTGTTTCTAAACAGGCTTGTTGGGTTGGCGTTTGTATTTTGGGACCTCACACCCAGTGGCAGGATGCAGTTCGTGATGAAGAAGGGTAACGAGGACGGAGTTAAGGCCCATCTGGAAGAGCCCGATGTCCGCTCCCGATGCCCCTCACCCAGGTTTGCCCACTGCCACGTTCGAATGAAGATCGTGAACTCTTCCAAATGTAAACTGGGGTATCGGTCCCTCGGGGAAAAGAGCATGGGCGTCAAGTGTGAGTCTGAAGGGCCATCTCTCTGCTGCTAACCCTGAGCAGGTGTCACTGTAGCCCCAACACCTGGAAAAGGGCAGGGATACATCCTGCAATTGGAGCACCACGAACGCGATGCTCTCACTTCATTCCAATGCTAAGTCTCTGAGTCTCATTCTGTTATTCAGAGTTTTGGTCAGAAATCAGGATGCCCTCTTCTTGGAATTAAAAAGGGCTGTAGCGAATGCACTGGAGTGCCACCCACTCCAACGGACCGTGGGGTTGACTTCAGTCCCATCTCAGTGGGTTGGAAGTACCCGTGAGACCTCTCCAGACTCAAATGTACACTATACAAAACAGGAGATCAGTAAAAACAAACTGCAAATGCGCAACTACCCCTATCGCTCATATGGGAGTTATGAAGCACAATAATAGTGACCTATGGGCGAGAAAACATGAATGTAGCCTACGATACAGAAGGCACAAAAACTCCGGAAGTTGTTTCTGTTTATGAGAAAGGTTTTCTTTTCCACTTGAAAGAAAAAGGAAAGAAAGAAAGAAAGAAAGAAAGAAAGAAAGAAAGAAAGAAAGAAAGAAAGAAAGAGAGGGAGGGAGGGAGGGAGGGAGGGAGGGAAGGAAGGAAGGAAGGAAGGAAGGAAGGAAGGAAGGAAGGAAACAAACAAACAGAGAGAGAAAAGAAAGAAAAAGAAAGAAAGAAAGAAAGAAAGAAGGAAGGAAGGAAGGAAGGAAGGAAGGAAGGAAGGAAGGAAGGAAGGAAGGAAAGAAAGAAAGAAAGAAAGAAAGAAAGAAAGAAAGAAAGAAAGAAAGAAAGAAAGAAAGAAAGAAAGAAAGAAAGAAAGTAAAAAGTTCGAGAGTTCAGCTTACTTTGCATTCGCATGATTTGTTTAGTTATTGCTTTGTTGGTAGCTCTCACTTGCACTCTAAGTGATGTTTAATCCATTAGGGCCCCTCAAAGCAATGAAAAAGTAATTATTTTAGGCTAGGAGCTCACAGACACATCTGTGTTGCAATTTCTTAATATACATGGCGTGGTGTGTTATTTTTGGAAAGGGGTGCCTCCACGGTGCCCCTGTCTGGGCCCCACTCGCATCCTGGGATCGGGGCCACTCAGTTGTCTCCCCAGGGCCACGGCAGCAGACAGGAGCCTTCTGTGCTCAACTCCTGGGCCAGGTCACAGTGTCCTTGAGGATCAGACATGGTGCAGAACTTAGAAGTGAATTAACCACATTGATGAAGCAGGATGACTTTCCCAATAGGAGGTAGGCCAGGTTTTAGGAAGGGGTGAAGACCTTGAGCTTTTTTTTTTTTTTTAAGATTTTATTTATTTATTTGACAGAGAGAGAGAGATCACAAGTAGGCAGAGAGGCAGGCAGAGAGAGAGGGGGAAGCAGGCTCCCCGCTGAGCAGAGAGCCCGATGTGGGGCTCCATCCCAGGACCCTGAGATCATGACCTGAGCTGAAGGTAGAGGCTTAACCCACTGAGCCACCCAGGCGCCCCTAGACCTTGAGCTTTTGACAGATTGGGGATAAAAATCTCAGCTGTTGTTGTTTTCATTTCCCCTCTGTGGGGTGAGTGAGGCTTCTCGTCCGGGAGACAGTTTTCTCTTCTGCAGTATCCGGTGGAAGGGCCCTGTCAGGTGGGACATTAGAAGAATTAGATGACAAGATGTGTGCAAGGTGCTTAGCAGGGTACCCGGTAGAGTTCATAATGAACCAGTTCTTTGGCACTTGGCATGGTGGGTGTCGAGCTTCGTGCCACAGTGCAATGACGTGCCACACTGGGACACTTTTTTAATTTAATTTAGTTTTAAAATTTTTTAATTATTTTTAAAATTTTTATTTATTTTAATTTTTTTTAGGTCACACTGTGAAATTTTAATGAGAATGTGTAAGACTTTAACATCTATTACCTGCAAATCTTGAGGCGGTGGGAGGGGTGGGGGAGGAAGGGTAGTGGGAAGGAAGTTACTGAAGATACTATAAGAAAATGAGAGAGGATGGGGTGCCCGCGACTCAGCTGGTTAAGCCTCCAACTCTTGATTTCAACTCAGGTCGTGATCTCAGGGTCGTGAGATGGAGTTCCACAATCAGCGGGGAGTCCTCTTGAGATTGTCTCCATCTCCCTCTGTGCCTTCCCCTTTCTCTCTCTCATAAATAAATACATCTTAAAGAAATGTATTTTTTAAGAAAAAATTAATAATTTTTTATTTATTAAATAAATTTATTTTTATAAATAACTTTTATATCTACAAAATAGAAATTTTTTATATTTTATAAATATAAAAATAAGATAAATATAAAATATTTCTATTTTAAATAAATAAGAAAAGAAAGACAATGGGAGAGGATGAGAAAGACAAGCAGGAGAGAGGGGAGGGAGGGAAGGGGGTTTCGTTACGCAGACTTCGTCACCGGCGGGTGACCGGCCGCACCTGACCGTCCCTGACGTCAGGAAAGGTAGCAAAGCTGAGCTGCATCTCTGGGAACCGGGCCCCCCTTGGGCCCTACCTGCTGCTGACAACAGGACCTCTCGTCAGGGATTTGAGACTCCATCCAACTGCGTAGCTCAGGCTTTTCCCCATTTCATTAAAAAAAAAAAAAAAAAAAAAATCCGCCTGCTTAGAGTGGTAACTTGGGAAGTCATAGTTGTGAACAGTATTTAGGAAACGATCTGACAAGAACCCAGTGCCCGTGAGCAAAAAGCCAGGCTCCTTGAAGCCCTTTTGTCTGGGCCGAGGCTCTGCGGGGCCCAAAGATGGCCCTTCCTAAGTGCGGGCGTGGCAGGCTTCTGAGCAGCTTTTTAAGCTGCAAACAGAGGAAAGGCGTCTTTTTTCACAACCATTGTGCCTTTTGAAAGAAAGGGGCCAGAGCGTGTCTCTTTGACCCGGTGTGACATCCTGCTGTGGCGTGACAGGCTGTAACACAGTGAGTAAACAAATGACGAGCATCCCTCATGGGACGGTGATGTCATAGCCACCTCTGCAGGAGGGGACCTCGGGACTCAGTAGGGGAGGGGGCGAGGCGGTGCGCGCATCTGGTCGGAGAGGAAGAAATAATGAATCTGTCCTTCTCTGCAGTGTTGTTTGGGATTTCCATTCGTCTTTACCTCCAAATTCTTTACACAGCCAGGTCAATCATGTCTTGACTTTTTTTTAAAAAAAGATTTGTATTTATTTATTAAATTTGTATTTATTTATCTGACAGAGAGAGAGAGATCACAAGTAGTTAGAGAGGCAGGCAGAGAGAGAAGGGGAGGCAGGCTCCCTGCTGAGCAGAGAGCCCGATGTGGGGCTTGATCCCAGGACCCTGAGATCATGACCCAAGCCGAAGGCAGAGGCTCTAACCCACTGAGCCACCCAGGTGCCCCTCTTGACATTTTTATACACAGTTTGATACCATACAACAATGTTTGTTTCTGCATTTGTCCTATTGCATGGCATCATTGACATTATTCTGAGCTTCTGTAGCTCCTCTCTCCCGATCATTTTTAAGCTTTGAAATACATATGAATTGTTTTTCATTCAGAGATTATCTCCTGAAGAAAATTTCCTATAAACATTTCTTTTTTTTAAACTTTTATTTTATTTTTTCAGTGTTCCAAGATTCATTGTTCATTCACCACACCCAGTGCTCCATGCAGTACGTGCCCTCCTCAATACCCACCACCAGGCTCGCCCAGCCCCCATCCTCTCCCCTCCCAAACCCTCTGTTTCTCAGAGTCCACAGTCTCTCATGGTTCATCCTCCCCTCTGATTTCCCCCAATTCACTTTTATTTTCCTTCTCCTGATGTCCTCCATGTTTTTCCTTATGCTCCACATATAAGTGAAACCATATGATAATTGACTCTCTCTGCTTGACTTATTTCACTCCACATAATCTCTTCCAGTCCCGTCCATGTTGATACAAAAGTTGGATATTTGTCTTTTCTAATAGAGGCATAATATTCCATTGTATATATGTACCATATCTTCTTTATCCATTCATCTGTTGAAGGGCATCTTGGTTCTTTCCACAGTTTGGCGATTGTGGCCATTGCTGCTGTGAACATTGGGGTACATGTGGCCCTTCTTTGTACTGCATCTACTTTTTTGGGATAAATAACCAGTAGTGCAATTGCAGGGTTATAGGGTAGCTCTATTTTTAATTTTTTCAGGAATCTCCACACTGTTTTCCAAAGTGTCTGCACCAACTTGCATTCCCACCAACAGTGAAAGAGGGTTCCCCTTTCTCCACACCCTCTCCAACATTTGTTGTTTACTGTCTTGTTGATTTTGGCCATTCTAACTGGTGTATGGTGGTATCTCAGTATGGTTTTGATATCCTATAAACATTTCTAATTTTTGAATTTTCTATTCCTATTATCCCTACTCCTATGATTAATGCTGTCACAAGTAATAATTCCTACTCTAGACTAAGTATTGATACTTTCTATACCCAGTTTGCTACTATGAAGACCCTATAAGGTGAGTATTATTATGTTATTTTATAGGTTTGAAAACAAAGAGTAAGGAACCTGAAAGAAATCTTGGAGTGGAAGAGACAAGTACTCAAAGCAAAGGGATTCCCAGGCATGGATTGAAAGTGGTGCAGGGAGCCTTGAACCAGCCAATATCAGTTAAATAGTGGGGAGAAATCTGAGTCCCTGGGATGTAGCAAGTTCACACTGCATGCGTTCTGGTCTGGGGGCAGATTTTAAATAGTTTTCGGAAACTGGCTATGACCAGATGCTCTGCCCTCGACTCTGGTCCTAAGTCTAGAGGCTCCGTCTTGATCTTGGAGTGTTTCACCCAGTGATCTGCTGTGAGGAGACGCCACCAATGAGATCTTTGCCCTCATGCTGCATCTCAGAGAATGGATATTTAAAGTGGAAACAATTGTTTTCTGAGGGAGAAAGAATACAACCTAATGTGGTTATGAGCAGTTCCGATCTTACTTCACATATTCAACATCAACTTATCTCCTATTTCAACAAGACCCTTGCCATCGCATGAACCATGGAGTTCAGTGGATGTAACTGAACAAAATATCTAAGTGTTTTAAAGAATTGTATGACTGAAATAATTCCCAGGGCGACTAAACACGGTCTGAGATTGTTCGATCCTAAGACAATCCCTAGACCTCTGATCCTATGTAAAACTAAAATATGGTGTCAAAGATGAGCAGCCCTGGAGAGGACACCATACCAAAGCCATTCCAATGTCGCCCTGGAGGATACAGACAAAGTCATTTTTCCCAGAGACAAAGTCAGAGCAGCCAGACTAACGATGAGGAGCCTGGACAATGGGCCACGGAATCCTCACCCCTCTTCCTGGCAGGATGTGAAATGTACTGTGGAACGCTGACCACCGAGCACTGGTTTTCATTCTTCGAAGAGGTGGCCCCCATCACTCCCACCCCAGTGAGGCCGGTTCTCTCTCTTTGTGTATACTGGGTGTTTAACTGTCTAGTTTGTCATTTAGCTATAGACCACCACACCACAAGGGTGTAGACGAAGACTGACCAGAGAATTTCATGTCAACCAGAGACCCTTAATCTTGACTAGAGCGGAAGGAATGGGCATTTTTGTAGATGTACGTGCATGGGGAGAAGCAGCTACGAAAGGCAGGGTCTGTATCCCTGGCTGCTATTTTCGCCTCCAGCATCAGTGTAACCATGTTCCAAAACTTGGAGGAAGTATCCCCTCTCCTACGTCTAATCAATGGAAATGTAAAGTTACAGAGAGGATTTGGTCTACACTATCTACGTAACTCACGTCAGTTTCCCAACTAAGCCGAGCTCAGACAGAAACAAATGATCCAAATCAAGCCGATCTGGGCCAGTGAGACTCAATTCCAGAATGTTATTTGTGTTTCACAGAAAATGAGCTCTTGCTGTCTCTGCAGCACATGAAGCTTGGGCATGACTAGGACGGCTGTAGCTACCCTGTAGCTAGACCCGGAGGCCCCAGAGCTGAGATCCGAGGGCGACCTTCCTCTGTTAACAGTGTTTGAGCCTGGGGTCAGGTCCAGCCCCAGGACTCTTTCTTGTTTCTTCTTGAACCCAGTTGAGTTGGATTTCCTATTGACAAGCCACAGAAATCATCTCATCCAACCGATGGCAATATTCTTGGCGAAGTGTGAGATATATGCTCACTACTGGAGAGTCTACAAAACACTTTGGTGCTTTTCATAATGCTTGACTTATAGCACAGAAAACTGATTAAAGATTCTGGAGGAAGAATTTGGAAGAACTAGGCCAGATTACATTACACAAGGATAGGAAGAAGGGAGTATTATTTTATTTTCAATATTTGTAGGACATAAGGTTAAACAAATCTGGCATAAATTCTTTTGGGAGCTTTTATTTGTTATCTTTCAATTCAAAGTATGTCTTTAAACGTGAATCTGGTGTTTTTACTATTGTGAATGTTTCCAACCTCTTGGGAAGTTGAGAGAATTTAAACATATATGAGTGTGTGTGAGCACACGCACACATAAACACACACTCACATGCCCACAAAAACTTGCCAAGAAGTATAATTTTTATATTGGAAAGTGAGATCTTAAGAATTTTTCTCAGTGAGAATGTGCCTTTAGATGTTCTCTTCCGGCCCCCTGGGTGGCTCAGTTGGTTAAGTGACTGACTCTTGGTTTTGGTTCAGGTCATGATCTCATGGTGAGCTCGAGCCCCACATTGGGCTCCATGCTCATCGGAAAGTCTGCTTGAAGGTTTTGGACCTCTGCTCCTCCCCCCACTCACTCTCTCTCTCTCTCTCAAATAAATAAATAAATCTTGGCAGGGTGGGAGGGGGAAGAAAAAAGAAGTTCTCTACAGAGACTGACCAAAATAAATTGCATATTGATAACATCTGCAAAATTCAACTGACGGCAGCATTAAACTAATCTAAAATCTTTTTGACATAGTTTGGGTTCACTGGGTTTTACCATTCTCTCCTAAGTTGAACTTTGATAATTTGCCTTAAAAGATAAGTAAAATGTTGCAATAATATTATTAGAATTATTTTTATTATAAACTTTGTATGTCATCATTTCCTGTCTGAAAGGGTATCTATGTACGTTTTCAGGCTTCAAAAGTTCAACCGAATGTCTGCTGCTTAGACAAATATGCTATATTAGTGTTTTAATAATTAGAAAATACAACTAAATACATATATTCAGAATACATTCAAAAAATGGAATATTGAGTGTTGAAGAGTTAGGCTTTGTTCACATTTCCAAAGAGATATAACTTGCGCTTTCCAAAAAAAATTTTTTTTTCTTCTGTGGTTTGGTTAGGCTTTAGGTATGAAGAATGCATCTATATAGATCCTGAAATGCTCTTTGGTAATGGGTCATGAAAGAAGATTGTATATTGGATTATCAGTAATATTATCAGCTGGGGAGTATCCAATATCATGTCCACTTTGCATCTCCCATGAAATAATGAAACTGTTTATAAGACTTCCCATGGTAATGCCGGCAGGAAGGTAATTACGTGAACACAGGGCAGCTGCCTCTGGAAGAGAAGGAACGTCATAACCAGCAGGAGGAAGAGGGAGCAAACCATCTGCCTTCCTCTTACCTGCTTCTCTATCTCCAGTGTGCGCCACGCTCACTTTTCTCCCTTAGGCTTGAACAGCGTCTTCAAATACAGCACTGTATATTTTAGATCATCATTGCATCCTAAAATAATTTCAGTGTTAAAATTAATCACACCTCGAGTGAAACTCCTCTAGCTCTACCAGCGTCTATCATTTACTTTAAAAAAACACAAAGACCCCATTTTTATTTTTATTTTTTGCAGCTAGAGTGGCAATTAATGTAAGCATGCTAAGGACTCCAAATGCCCAGTCATACAACAACTTGGAAACTTTTAGGCCAACAATCGGTTGTGTATTTGTGAACTTGCATGGAAAGATGAGATCCGGGCTGCATTATTTTCCATTCTCAAAACTTTCCTTCTTAGCCTTACAGCAATGAAATGTTTCCTAGGAATAATTGTAAGTACATGTTTTATTTATTTTTGTGTTTTACTGATATATGTCAATCACTAGAAAGTGTTAATCTTGCCCCTTGTGTAATTGCTGATGTTTTGATTAAAATATTTATTGTACCCAAGGTGATTCAGTTTCCAAATTCCACGAGACATATATTCAAATTTATTCCTTTATCATCTCATATATGTAAAAGGTTGAGGAGATAAAATTCTCATAGTATGTAGAGTGTAGACGTGGTTTCTGTAGGCAGTAATGCTTAACCTGACTCAGCTAATATTAACAGTGGTTTCCACTACAGACTCTATTGTCTTCACCCATCTCAATTTTTTTCCAGGTTTTTGAAGTAGAAACTCAATAGTGAATGACTATTGTGAAAATCCAATATAGAATTATTTTTTAATGTGGAACTCAGAATTTCTCACCACTTGAGTTCTCCATGAAATGAACCACATCTAATAAGTCTATAAATATAATTATAAACAAAATGTTCCAGTTAAAAGCAAGGACCAAGAAGCAGAAACTCCAGTTAAAAGCAAAGGGACTAGCTATAAATTCCAAATGTATGTAACTTCTGAGTAACACATCTAAAACATAAGGCATATCTCAAACACAAAGTTAAAATAAAAGGAAAGATAAAAAGCTATAGCAAGGAAATACCAATCAAAAGAAACCTAGGTAACTATATCATCATTGGTGAAATTGACTTTATGGCAGGGCAGTACTAGAGATAAAGAGGTAGTAAAGAAGGGTCTAAATGATGAAAGGCTCAATTTACTGGGAGGATACAACAATTTATGGATTTCATGTAATTTTATGGCCTCAAAACATGAAAAGAAGAAACTTATACAATTATAGGAGGAAATGTAAAATAACCCACTACCATTTGTGGGAAATTTTGCAATGTCATCTTTAATAAAAAAGAACAAGCAGACAAAATATTATTAATGATATGAAGATTTAAACAAAGATGTAAACAAAGATTTAATTTGCTAACATTAGGTTGATGTTAATGGATTAAGAGAAAGGGAAAGAGAGAGGCAGAGAAAGAAAGAGATAGAGAGAGAGGGAAGGAGGGACAATGGGGGAGGGAAGGCAAAAGATGGAGGGAAGAAGAGAGGAAGGGAGCAAGGAAGGAAGGAAATAGGGAATGGAGGGAGGGAGGAAAGGAAGAGAAACAAAGAGAGGAAGAAAAAGAAGTCAACTCCACTTGCTTTTGCAAGCATACTTGGCATATTTTTCCAAAATTGAACATATCCTAGTCTAGAAAGCAACTCTCACTACATTTCCAAAGGTTCAGAGTATATTTTAGGACAACTGTGCCATTAAGTTGGAAATAAAGAACAAACAAATAAACAAAAGATACAATGAAGTACACTGATGATTGGAAATGAAGAAATATACTTTTAAGCAGCCCATCAATCAAAGCAGAAATTTGGATATAAAATGTTTTGAACTGAGCTACAACAAAAATATATGTCTGAACTTGTGGGATATCACTTAGGCCGTACTTAAAGAATATTCTTAAATATATACATATATAAATGTATACAAATTAATGAACCAAGCATCTATTTCAAAAGCTTAAAAGAAAAAAGAGAAAAATTTGTCAATTTATTGACAAAAGAAATGCAAGGAAGTAAGAAAGTTGAGGAGAAGAAAAAAAGTAAAGCCAGAGCAGAAGTTATTAAAGTAGAAAGCCAATACAAAGAAGATAAACAAATCCAAATGGTAGTTCTTTAAAATAACTCAAACTGGTAACCTCTGTTGAGACTAGTCAAGAAGAGAAGAGAGAAGGCCCAAAGGACTAATTTCATGGATGAAAAAGATCAGTCTCCAGGGACTGGCAGATATCAAAAAGATAATAAAAGATATTATGGACAACTTTAACCAAATAAAACAGGCAATTTATGGAATGGAGAAAATATCTTAGAAAAACAGAACTCACCCGAATTGCCCTCTCCACAGTGTTGAAGATGTGAGTAGTCCTTGCTGTAAAACATTAAATTTCTAAAACAAAAACGCTTTCCACTAAGAAAACCTTGGATCCAGGTGGCTTCACCTCCAAGTTTTCCCCAACTATTTAATAAAGATATAATTCTAATTGTACAGGATTTCTTCCAGAATTCATTTTATGAACTAATTAATCTGTTAAAGAAGATAAAGGAGAAAAAATCACAGGCCATCTTTATAGTGAATAGAGATTTAAAAAATCATAAAATATCATTTGGCTAACTATGAAATATGTGAATTATGACCTTACTGAGTTTACACCAAAATGTAGTATGGATTTATCATAGGAAAACAAATCAGTGTATTTCAACTCAAAAACAGTCATTAAAAGAGAACGATAATATAATTTTTCAAGAGATTCTTATCAACATTTGATGAAATTAAAACTCCATTCATAACAAAATCACTCAGCATTTAAGAATAGAAAGGAACTCCCTATACTGACAAAAGGTGCTTATCAGAACAACAGCACATAATTTATTTAATCTGAAGTGCTGGATGGTCTCCTTTAGGTTCTGACAGAGGGGGGGATATGTCCTCTTTCACCATTTCTTTTCAGTATACTATGCAGCTCTTAGCCAGTGTATTAAGCATAATAAATTAATTTTATTTAGTATCTTAAGTAAAGAAAAAAATTAAAGGTACAAGAATTGGAAAAGAAGAAATAATTCTGAAGAAAGAAACAAACTGTAATTATGTGTAGATGCTCTGAAGGAAAGTCTCTGAAAGGATCTACAGAAAATCTCAAAGAATTCATGAACGTTTACCAGAATTGATGGAAATAAAATCAACTAAAAAATCAACTGTATTTCTCTATACCAGTAACAAAAAAACTTGAGGGAAATGTACTATGTAGAAGAAGATCCCCTAATTCATAAGATGACAGATAATTGTAACAACAACAACAAAATACAAAATCTTCTGGTGAAAAATATAAACCTTTATGAATGACATTAAAGGACTAATGGAGAGATAGGTCATGTTTTTACACTGGAAAATTAATAGTATAATATTATAAAGATGTTAATTCTTCCCATATTGAAATACATGTATTCAATGCAATCCTAAACAAAACCCCCGAAAGATTAAAAAAAAAATGTGAGGTGGCTTGATGAAATTATTCTGAAGCAATTATGGAAATTCATATAACCAAAATAGTTTTCACACTCTTAAAAAAGAATCTGGGAGATCTTGGTATGTCTGCTATCAAAGCTTTTTATAAAGGTAGAGCAATAAGCACAGTGTGGTATCTGGCCTAGAGATAGACCAGCGAGCTCGAAGGGAGAACTCAAGGTTAGACCCTGCGACACCTGATCAAGACTTCTGATGATTTAATAATCAATTGGAAGGGATGCTCATGTCGATACATGGGATTTTGTTAATAGGGGACCAGCGCACGATGCAACATGAGCTTGAACTTCTATCTCAAGTACAATTTTACTGTAGATGGGTTGTTAGCCTAAATGTAAGGGGAAAGTTAAAATTAAAATAAAATGAAATAAATAAAATAAAATACGATATGAAATGATATAAAAATTAAAAAGTTAGTATAGGATAATTTAACTCCCACAGATAGAGTAAGGTATTTTTTAAAAGATACAAAAGCACAAAAGTTTATAGAAGACTGAAATATTGAACTAAGGTAAAAGTAAGCAACTTTTTTTTACTGGAGGCATTAAAAAGAGAGTGACATTAAGCCAGCCACCCCACCAACGGGGCGATTACATCTGTGACTCACTCACCTATACGCAAATGACTTGTAGCTAATGAGATCCCACAATTATTATAATGATCATTGGAAGACCAGCAACCCAGAAGAATGAGCAGAAGATACAAAGAGGCACCTCACAGAGGGACACACACGTGTCCGAAGAATATGTGAAAAGGTGTCCAATGTTAATAGAAATGGAGAAAATGGGAATTAAAACCACATCGAGATAGTACATATCCACAGCCCAGAAAACATAAAACAAGTGACCACACCTAGTGGGGTCGAGTACTCAGAGTGACAGGAACTCCTCTGTAGGGGGCAGGACAGCTCCGAAGTCTCTGAAGAGTTAAAACACACACATGTGAACCAGCAATTCCATTTCCAATAATACATGTAGGCAGCAGAAATCAGGTATCTGTGCAACGGATACATGTAGGAGAATGTTGACTGCATCCCTGTCCACGAAGAACAAAGATTGGAAATAACCCAAATAAGTATCATCAGTGGAATGAGCAAATTGCTTGTGAAATACTCAAACAATGGAATACTACACAGGAATGCAAAGACTACATTACTTGCAACTAATTTAAAAAGTTTATCATTGAGTAAAAGAGGCACAGAGCAAAATAATACATGCTGTACAATTCCATTTCCATAAAGTTTAAAAATAGGCAAAACTGGAATATTTCGGGACATGCATGTGGGTCATAAGAACATAAAGAAAGGAGGGGTTTACTGTGTGAGTCAGGGTCGGGTTGCATGGCTGAAAAGAGTTAAAACCAGACGTGAGATTAGGAGTTGAGGGGGACCCCTGGGATCTTGGCAATGCCCTAATTTTTTGCTGCGGTAATGGCTCCATGGGTGTTTGCAGTGATTTGTTAAACTGTGTATTTACACGTCATGGATTTTCCTGCATTTGTATAATCTCACAATAAAAATTTTAAGAAGTTCACAATACAAACTTTTTCAAAAATCTCTATTTTACACATAGGAATCCTAACTGGCTGGTATGGATGGGAGGACGTATGAAAACTGATCTATGTTTCACGACCTTAAAATGCTGGTCTTACTTGTGACTTGTAGGCAGTGTGTGACACATTACTACCCTTATTTAAGCCTATACAGACCTAGGGGATGGAGATAGAAAGAAGTGTGAGGGTATTCATAGCCCTGAGCTGCTAAATCCTTATTCCTTGTGAATCCAATGATTCACTTCGTGTTTTTTTAACACCCAATAAAATCAATAAACATGACTTTTCACCCGCTCAAGGGACTGTCTAAAGATTAGCTGTCATTGAGCTTCACATGGGAATAACACATTTGAGATCATTCTAACGTTTGAACACATTGTTTTAAACTCTGCTAAGGTTCTTGGACTACGGACATGGATGGAGGAGGAAGTGCATCTGTCTCAGACCAACTTTCAACAAGTTGATTCCTAAACAGGCACGGTTCCTTTGCGATGCTTTACTGCTGACTAAGAGAGGATTTTCGAAACACTGGATTTCCATTTTATTTTGAAACAAAAGGTTTATTTCCCATGGAAATGGAAGAGTGTGTTCCACTAGATCATGCAGGAATGAATCGAAGAGTGTGGGGCATTCAGATGGAGCAATGTCTTCTATTCACAAGCCTGTGGGCTTTAGGGTGTGATCCACTGCACCAATAATGAAGTCTGCCAATTTGCCTTGACTTCTGAGGATGTGGCCCCCTGGCAAACTGGAGCTTGATTATCTAGTTTGGTTTTGTTGTTTTCCAAAGCACAGCAGTAAATGCTGTTAAATTAATGAGGGGGAGGTTTGTACTTTCAATATAGTATACATGAGACTTTATTCTTTCTGAGATTATCAATCATTAATTGGTGCTCATTTACAAGGAAAAAAAAAAAGTAAAGCTTGCCCTTTAATGTAGAGTTACTGGCCATACTGATCAACATCTAACCTTGTGATAAGAATGGAAAGCATTTAAATTCAGAAGGCTGCTAAAACTGCACTTTTACCACTAAGAAAATTATACTCAGAATGTAAGTGAAAGTAATTATAAGTTTACTCAATAACGAGCATCTGATTTGACTAAAGAGCTCTCTATTTTCGTAGAAACATCTTAATTGGTTATGGAGGAGGGAAGGTTCTTTGCCAAAAATAAGATGCACTTGGACTGTATCTACCACTTGGGTCTGAGCTACTTCCTGTATCTGGGAAAGAATATTTCCCTCCGGGGTGTGTATCTTGCAAATCCAGCCTCCTTCACAATGGAAAATACCAACAATGCCAGTATAGATTCCTTTACCCGTTTTGTCTGCTTAGCAATTTTGCCAGACAGGACTGGTACTGGAGCACCTCTTTCCTAAACCTGCCCCAAGTTTAACATGACCATCCACCCCCAAGCCGACCCTCCCGATAATTTGCAAATGTGTAAGGATTTGGTCCAAGCTCACCTGAAAATACTTTGAAAGAATATTCTGAAATGGTTTTCTGCCTCAGGCATGACACCATATCTGGGGGGTGTTGAGAGAGATGGTGGACAGGCCAGCCCTCGCTTTGCTCTCAGGGACGACTGCGTGTGTTCTAGATTTAATGTCTGAAAACCTGGTCTGAGCTCCCACTCTGTGATTGACTGGTGGTTTGACCTCGAGGAAACCATTTGTTTGCCCTAAATTCAAGAGAATTAAGATGGAATTATCGTAAGGTTTGAGTGGAAATGTGTATCTGGAGGTCTAATGGCAAGAGGCATCTTCACTTTAAACAGGTTGAAAGATGGTCTCACTCAG
>CM053610.1:114684056-114740296 GCA_028646535.1 Procyon lotor
GGTTCAATTGTGGAGATTTTACCTATTAATAAATGCACTTTAAGCTTGTGTGTGTGTGTGTGTGTGCGTGTGTGCGTGTGTGTGTGTGTGTGTGTGTGTGTGTGTGTGTGTGTGTGTTTACACTGTAGAGTATATGACATTCTTATCATCTGCTCTGGTGTTTGTATCTTATTTTAGGGATATTAATACCCTTTGATTTTTCTAAAAACATTTCCCCAAGGCTAGCTACATAATTTGTGGGTCACAGTACAAAATAAAAAATGTAGGGCTGTTGCTCAAAAAGCAGGAGGAGGAGTCATGAAAGGTACTGTGATATAAACCTTTCTCTGTTTTTGTTTTTGTTTTATTTTTAAAATGATTTGCTTATTTATTTTACAGAAAGGAGAAAGGGGAGGGGCAGAGGCCTCAGAAGGAGACAATCTTAAGCAGACTCCCACCTGAGCACGGAGCCTGATGTGGGGTTCGATCTCACGATACTGAGATTATGACCTGAGTTGAAATCAAGAGTCAGTTGCTTAACTGACTACACAACCTATGTGTCCCAAAGTTTTTTTCCGTTTAGAACTAGTTAAAATATGTTATTACCTAGAAAATGTAATAGGTGTGGTGGTGATGGATGAGTGACAAAATTTATAAACTGCAGAAATGAATTTTCTACTATCATGAGCATATACATATAATAGAGTAACTTAAGCTTCATTAATGTGAGAACTTGATTACAAGATATTTCTGGCTGACTTTATTACAAATTTATTGGACCGTCAAGATTTATATTTCAGCAACTTCACTTTCAACTGATAACTGAAAGATCTTAAATATTTAATGATTTTTAATTATGAGGAGAATCTGCTGATGCAGCTATTACTGGGAATACTAAGATTATTGTATAGGATGTAGAAAATTGGGATAAATTTCTGCTAAATATTTTTGAAATAGAAATTTTAGTACACATAGAGCTGATGATGCTGTCATCATCGACAATTTTCTTCTGTTATTTTTTAAATTAATATTTCCATTTCAGTTGTTAAGATTTTTCCTTTGTGAACTCCAATCTTCTCACATTAAGTCCTTCTTCTTTTTATTTGTGAATGCGCACCCTTTCCGTACTCTAACACAGGCAGCCAAGTTTACCTTCTATATCACCAATATTTGTATAAGTATCAGTTTGGTCTCTTTGTTTTCCACATGAATTTGTGTGAAGTGCACCATTTCCGACCACATAGTCTGTCCTGGTGCTACTCTGCCTTATGACGCCATTTCCTCCTTATCATTTCGTTGTCATTTAATTTTAGGACTCTACTCCTTTTAAACATCTACCCTTATCTTCTTGTTCTCCACCATGGGAAACAGGATTGTTGAAAACTTTCCTCATGTATTTCTTCTGAGTTTTTCTGAGGTTTGTGGTCAATCTATCTTTATCATTGCTGTTGAGACCTTTGGTTCACGTTTTCTCCCTTCTATTTCTTTATTCACGGACAGAGCAGATATACTCAAATACAACAGCTATCAGCAGGTTGTTTGTACAGATTGGGTTTGGCCCACGCTCAATGGCCAATGATGGTGTTTGACTCCATCTCAAATGCTTCAGAAGCTGTCTTTATTATTATTATTATTATTATTATTATGTTCAGTTAGCCAGCATATAGTACATCATTAGTTTTTGATATAGCGGTTGATGATTCATTAGTTCTGTGTAACACCTGGTGTTCATCACAACAGGTGCCCTCCTTAGTACCCATCACCCTGTTACTCCATCCCCCCACCCATCTCCCTTCTGAAACCCTCAGTTTGTTTCCCAGATTCCAGAGCCTCTCATGGTTTGTCTCCCTCTCCCCCTTCAGTTTTCCCTCCCTTCCCCTATGTCCTCTGTGCTATTCCTTATGGTCCCCATATGATAATTGTCTTTCTCTGCTTGACTTATTTCACTTAGCATAATCCCCTCCAGTTCCATTCCATGTGGATGCAAACAGTGGGTATTCATCTTTTCTGATGGCTGAGTAATATTCCATTGTATATATGAACCACATTTCTTTTATCCATTTGTCTGTTGATGGCCATCTTGGATCCTTTCACAGTTTGGCTCTTGTGGACATTGCAGCTATGAACACTGGGGTGGTGGTGCCCCTTCTTTTCACTACATCTGTAGCTTTGGGGTAAATACCTAACAGTGCAATTGCTGGGTTATAAGGTAGCTCTACTTTTAAGGTCTTGAGGAACCTCCATACTCTTTTCCAGGGTGGCTGCACCAGCTTGCATTGCCACCAATAGTATAAGAGGGTTCCCCTTTCTCCACAACCTCTCCAACATTTGTTGTTTCCTGCCTTATTAAATTTTGCCATTCTAACTGGTGTAAGGTGGTATCTTATTGTGGTTTTGATTTGAATTTCCCTGATGGCTAGTGATGTTGAGCATTTTTTAACGTGTCTGATGCCATCTTGGAAATTTATAAACTGCCAAGACTGAAGCAGAAGCTGTTAACAACATCCCAGAGCCTAGGACCTTATTCCTACGGGCCTGAGCTTTTGCTGTCCCACCTGATTTGTAAATATTCTGAACCATTGATTTACAAAAATAAAGACAACACAGCCACCAACTGAAAATGGTACCATTGCCTTCTAGTTGTAAAATAATGCAATTGGTACAGAAGTGTATGGAATAAAAATTGATGGTCTTCCTTCCATCCCCTCCTGACTGTTCCAACCCACCTTCCTGGAGTTTAGCTTTAACAGTTGGTAAATCTTAGCAACACACCCTTTTACTTTTATGGACCAACGTGGATACACTCTTTCTTCTTTTTCTTCTAGATTCTATTGTATAAAATATCAAGTGGATGATACTCTATGAAATATTCTGCAATGTGTTTTTATTTCCATAAAGGTCTAGCTCAGAAAAACTTTGTTTTCAGTATATTTCAAGCTTTTTAACTGTTTTATGGTATGTCATCACAGAACTATTCCATTTTTGAGCACTTTCTCTTTCAATGACTTTCATTGTTTACTGCTTTTTGCCTTTACAAAAAAATGCTATGTTAAACATCCTTGCAAATGTGTTTCTATGTACATAATTGCAAATATTTCTGTAGAATAGGTTCTAAAAAGAAAATTATTGTTCAAAAATGAGGACATTTATGTTTTTAATCAATGAACCCAAACTGGTTGCCAAAAAGGTGGCATTAATTAGCTTCCCTAACAGCACTGATTTTTCTACACTCTTCTTAATGCAGGCCATTGCCAAAGATGCTAGTTTTTACAGACTGGTAGGCAAATAACTTGTGTCTGATTACTTTTTTTTAATTGGCATTTCCCTGAATACAGATGAGATTGAGTATGCTTTTATATGCTTATACTTTTCTTCTGTGCTTTTTCCCCTCTGTAAACTTCCTGTTCTTATTGTTTGCACAATTATTCTTTGTTGGTCTTTGTGCATAGACTTTATGCACAAAGCTTTAAACTCATTGGATATTAAGTGCCATCTGTTCTATATGTTTTAAATATTATCTCCCAAACAGTCATTTTTTAATTTTTAAAAAATTTTTTAAAGATTTTATTTATTAATTTGACATAGAGAAAGAGATCACAAATAGGCAGAGAGGCAGGCAGAGAGGGGGGGAAGCAGGCTTCCTGCTGAGCAGAGAGCCCGATGTGGGTCTCAATCCCAGGACCCTGAGATCATGACCTGAGCCGAACGCAGAGGCTTTAACCCACTGAGCCACCCAGGTGCCCCCCAAACAGTCATTGTTTAAAAAAATTTAGTCAACTAGGTCAATTTCTTTACTAGTCAAGGATTTTGTACTTACTTAAGAACTTTTTCCACCTCAATAATTATAGTCCACCGTTTCACAGGATAATAATATTCAACCCTTTATCTGACTCACTTTCTAGATTTTCAGTAAAGTCAACCTGGAATTTTTCTCCTATTTCCTCAAAGAGCATATAGGACATATCCCTTTGGTTTGTAAAAATAGACTAGAATTCCTGGAACTTCCATGGTTTCTATGATTAATAAATCTACTGACCTGAGGAGAATCTCATTTCTTCTTCTTTTTTTTTAACTTAATTTAATTTTTCATTGTTCAAGATTCATTGTTCATGCACCACACCCAGTGCTCCATGCAGTACGTGCCCTCCTCAATACCCACCACCAGGCTCATCCATCCCCCCAACCCTATCCCCTCCAAAACCCTCAGTTTGTTTCTCAGAGTCCATAGTCTCTCATGGTTCATCACCCCTCTGATTTCCCCCAATTCACCTTTCTTTTCCTTCTCCTGATGTCCTCCATGTTATTCCTTATGCTCCACATGTAAATGAAACCACATGATAATTGACTTTCTCTGCTTGACTTATTTCACTCAGCATAATCTCCTGAAGTCCCATCCATGTTGATACAAAAGTTTGGTATTCATCCTTTCTGATGGAGGCATAATATTCCATTGTATATATGGACCATATCTTCTTTATCCATTCATCTGTTGAAGGGCATCTTGGTTCTTTCCACAGTTTGGCGATTGTGGCCATTGCTGCTATGAACATTGGGGTACATGTGGCCCTTCTTTGTACTGCATCTACTTCTTTGGGGTAAATACCCAGTAGTGCGATGGCAGAGTCATAGGGTAGCTCTATTTTTAATTTCTTAAGGAATCTCCACATTGCTTTCCAAAGCAGCTACACCAACTTGCATTCACACCAACAGTGGAAGAGGGTTCCCCTTTCTCCACATCCTCTCCAACACTTGTTTCCTGTCTTATTAATTTTGGTCATTCTAACTGGCCATTCTAAGGTGGTATCTCAATGTGGTTTTGATTTGAATCTCCCTGATGGCTAATGATAACGAACATTTTTTTCATGTGTCTGTTAGCCATTTGTATGTCTTCTTTGGAGAAGTGTCCGCTCATGTCTTCTGCCCATTTTTTGACATTATCATCTGTTTTTTGAGTGTTGAGTTTGAGGAGTTCCTTATAGATCTTGGATATCAGCCCTTTGTCTGTAGTGTCATTTGCGAATATCTTCTCCCATTCCTTGGGTTGCCTTTTTGTTTTGTTGACTGTTTTCTTTGTTGTGCAGAAGCTTTGTATCTTGATGAAGTCCCAAAAGTTCATTTTCACTTTTGTTTCCTTTGCTTTGGAGACAGGCCTTGAATGAAGTTGCTGTGGCCAATGTCGAAGAGGTTACTGAGAGAATCCCACTTCTCAATTCTCCAGCGTAGCCCACACCCATGAAATGAAATAAAGATAACTTTGTCAGAGCACATTAAATAAAGACTTTGCACTCTAAAATATATCCTTGTAACAGTTGCATGTGGGGACTGAAGATTTTGTGCAATCTGTACTTGCCCTTACATAAGGAAATTGCCAGTGAATAGGGACCAGGTTATAATGGAGAAAATCACTAAGCTCATCAGAATTTTTTAATAGAAGAACAGCAAGACTCAGCCAGGAACAGGCTAAAATATTTATCTTAGGCCCCGTAATTAACAGTGACACCAACACATCAGGTTACACTAATGGCAGAGTCACACTCAAGCTTCTAGATGCATATTTTTTAAAAGATTTATTTATTTATTTATTTATTTATTTATTTATTTATTATTTATTTGTTTGTTTGTTTATTATTTTTTAGAAAAAGAGAGAGAGAGTGTGGAGGTAGAGGGGAAGAAACTCCCAAGCAGACTCCCTGCTGAGTGTGGAGACCTACACAGAGCTCGATTCCAAGACCCTGAGATCATGACCTGAGCTGAAACCAAGAGCCAGATGCTCCACTTGCTCAATTGACTGAGCCACCTAGGTGCCCCTAGATGCATACTTTTTAATCATAATTTATGTTTTATGCTTTAGTTATTTAGGACATTGTAAAATTTCACTTCTCTACTAAGGCTTTTTATATACATTGTAAAGTTAGCAATAAAATGGAATCACTTCAGTAATAGTTACAGAGAGAAATAACTAGGTGACCTCTGTGGCCAGGATTCTGCTGCCCTGGGTGCACACACTAGGAAAGGAGCCCTCCCTCTGTACTGAGGTCTGAGGAAGCTTCTGGAAAACTCCCTCCCCAGGCTCATAGGCACTCAGTGACTATTGACTGAACAATTGATCTCTAATTACAGTATTTAAGCCTTGAGTCTTCTATAGGAAATGACAGCTGTTCTGTAGAAGACAGCGGGCACAGATTATTTAATTGGGACATAGCAATGTAAACACTGATTTTTTCTGTAAGCAGTTCATGTGAGGTTCATACGGGACATCAGTTAGGATGTTCTCAGGATGAGTCACCTTGCGACTGAAAAATCGCTCGTGGAGGCCAAAATGTGTCAAGAAACGTGCAAACAAAGAATATGCCTTTCTTGTGTAGCATGCTCTTCAGGGAAGAGAATCATTTGCTAAGACCTGGGCTTTAAGGTGAGCCCCTTTTTGGGGCTGACCAACTGGATAATGCGACTCTCTTCCTCCAACTCCCTGATCCGCTATAGCCATTTCTCACAGGGATGCCATGAGGGAAAATGAGATAATAAAGCTGAGATAATATGCTTTGAGAGGTGCTAGATTAGTACAAGGTATGGTTATTAATTTTGTAGGCTACTATTAATAACCCATAAAGAAAACCTGAATTTAACTCCATGCCAGTTCACCGGACCATGAACTGAGAACAACCATGTGTCAGAATAAAAAGAACATTATTTCCATAAAATCCCTGTAGAAAAACTGTTTGCAGGACACCACACGCGTCCAGGGATTTCACTGATTAGAAAACCATTCCTACTAGATATTTGGTAGACCAAAACCCATTAATGCAGAGGTAAACTAGACCAACCCAAATGTCAAATTCTAGGAGTATGCGTGGTTAGCTGCGCGTTTTCAGAAGCAAAATTAAAAGGGGGAAATATTTTATTTAGATTCAGTTCCTCAATCCCAGCGAATATTTTTGAAGGGTGAAACCATTTGTAGTTCTGAGAATAAGACTTTCAGATACGAAGTACAGCAAATGACCATTATGTAGATAAGATGGCAAGACAGCCAACATTCTGGGAAGTCCCTGCTGCTTTAATTCTGGGCTGGTCACTAGGACTTGGAGATTGTTGAAATTGGAAGGGAATTTAGAGTTCATCTGGTCAATACCATCTTTTTCAAGATTTCATACCGTTCAGGATTTAGTTGGTGAAAACTTTGGCATAAATGTCTGAAATGAGAGTATCTTGGGGTTTGCTGCTACATCACCAGAGAAAGCGATGGTCACTCTTCCTCCGTCATTAACAGACCATGCTGGTGGCTCAGCAGTCCTGTTGGAAATGCAGTGGAGGAGCCCCGGATCCTACTGGAATGACTAACAGTGTCCTAACAGCATTCCCAATTCCTCTCTGCTGGGCCTGCGGTCCCGAGACTTCTCCCATTCGGACTTCAGCCCAGACTTCGCAACTGATCCTCACTCTCCTGCCCACCCTGCTCTCTGGTCAGAATGAACTCATGACGAGTCATTTCCAAGGGCAGCATGTTCTCTGCACCTCCATGTGTTTGTCCTTGCTCTTCTGTCTGGGAGTCTACCTTCATTCCTCCCCCTTTGGCTCGGGTGCTCACAATGTGCCCTTCTCCCATATCCAGCATGAATCTTGGCTCTTTGCTTCCTTCTCTGCTGCCACACTGCCTGGTTCTTACTCCCAGAGCAGCACTTAGACATTCTAACTTCTCTCACTTGTGTGTATCTTGCATCCCCAGTTCACTGTGAAATCTCCCATAACCTAGCTTAGGATCTGAACCCCGGCTGACACAGGATATGGTTCAGGGGAGGACGTGGAAGGGATAGCTTTTCCTTCAGTTACCTCATCATTCTGTTGGATGCGACCCAGAAGAAAGAAGCTATTTCAGATAGTGCACTGGACTATCCCACAGGGCTTGGCGGAATAAGAATTGTTAATATTCCTTCACATTCCGACAACTGCAGAAAACTTTAGCAGGCAAGCCACCTCCTCTTACCTCGCTGGAAAACTTCTCTCCTGCTCTTTGCTTGATTCTTGTAAATGCTGAAGATCCTTTGGGTTCCACTGAGGCCCTTTGCAGATTCAAGCTTCACTTTTACATCAGAGTGCTGGTAGGAGGCAGGTAATGGCAGATGGCATTACTATAGGAGTGTCCCTCGGCAACTTGTTCACAACAGTGCTGTGGGATGACCCTAAGGAGAGAGAGGGAGAGAGAAGAAAACACACACACACACACACACACACACACACGAAACAATGGAAGACTCATGTCATGCGAACATTTTCAACTGTGGAATTGTGGTGCTCTCAGAACCTGTATAATTTCAGTCACTTTTCCTTCATTTACTAACATATACAGGATGCTAGTATATTCTAGGTGCTATGATTGGTGCCAAGAATCCCATGGGGATCCAAAGACCATCTTCATCCTCACTGAGTGAGCAAAGCAAGAAGGAGGAAAAGAATTCCACGACAGTGTTCTGGGAACTGGGTGAGAGGAAGACGTCGACGATTTGGTGCCTACAGTCGTATAAAAGGTCATGTGAATTTAAGTGTAAGACTTCTCTGTGAAGTAATGACACAAGTTGTATTTGTAACAGAGTCAAAATTTAGGTACAGATTATACAGTGTCTGTAAATAATATATTGTATGGTTCAGTGAAGGAAACGATAGTAAGGCTTTCTGGAGAATGTCATATACCTAATCAAACATTAAACTCTTTTGTGAACACAGAGATCACATCTTATTAAGAGCCTACACTGTTCCAGATGTTGCCCATGACTTCTGCTTCAAACATTGCCCCCAAAGGTTCAGGCACTGGCAAATAAATTCTACAAAGGAGAAGCGATACAATAAATTCATGAAAATACTTCTAGTGCAATCCACTCTCAGACATGCCCTTTTTTCCTTTGAAACAGGGAGAGTGGTTGTGCTTGCACTGGAGGCCCTGGGCTCCCTGGGCGGGGGTCGGGGGCTGTGGGGCAGCAGATAAGGAGCAGGAGAGTGGGGCAGCAGGTGGAAGAATAGAAAAATACATTAACATGATGTAGTTGATTTTTTTGTTAATCAGAAATCCTCTTCATTTGTTTGGTCTACAACTCATCTTCCTATGTAATTAAGAAGTAAACAGTCTAATATTAAGTATTTATTCTGTAGGAGAACCAATTTTGGTTTGTGAAAAAAATCAAAACAGATCAAATCTGACACATCTCCATATATGGTGGTGTCCATTGGCTGTTTTCAACATGTTGATTCTAAAACTGTGTTCCTGTGACTTTCACGTCAGATCAGGAACGTGTGAAGACATTGAATTGTTTCATTTCAGTAAGTGAGGATGGTGTTTTCCTCAAATATGAGAATGATAGTGGAGTATGAGATATATTAGTTTTATATTGTGTGGTGCTAAGAGGGAGAAGTTGTCTTAACTAATGGAAGGTTTGGGAGACAGATTGCAGATTCCAGCTAAGTATGAAGACAATTATGGATTTCTTTAAGAAATAATAAGTTCTTAAACACTAGACATGTTTGTATACAAATTAGAGGGTCAGTTTTGGAAGGTTTTAAGTAATAGGCTCAAATAATTGACATGTGACATATGTCAATATATATATTTGTATATATTATATATTTTATTCATTTATAATAATAAATAATAAACATTTATTTATTTATTATTTTATAACATGCACTATAATATATATTATACTCGATATTATTATATAAATAAATATTATTTTATATATTATTATATATTATAATATAAGTAAATATTTTATTACATATTTATATATTATACTAATAGATATTATATTATTTTTACTTATTTATTTGTTCATTTGTTTATTTATTTTTAAGAGCAAGTGCGCAGCATGAGTGGCAGGGAGGGGAGGGAAAGAGACAGAACCCCAAGCAGGTTCCACGCCCAGCACGAAGCCCGACGAAAGGCTCAACCTCATGACCCTGAGATCATGACTTGAGCTGAAACCAAGAGTCGGATGCTTAACAGACTGAGCCACCCAGGCGCCCCATGCAGATGACTTTGTACAGTCCATTCCAGACCAAAAGTAGTATGAGCTAAGTGTTAATAGTGTCTTTCCATATTAGTGATTCAACTATATTCAGAATGTTAACTTATTTGATTAATTTAATTTAAATGTTAATTTTATTGTATGGTAACGATCTGAAAGTATGGAATAGATCTCTTTGTCCTCGTTTGCCCACTTCCTTTAGATCACAGGTTTACTACTTTCACAAATCTAATTAGCTTTCGTGGGATATATATTATCAGTTTTAATATATTTCCATATTAATTCTGGCAAGATTATCACATATTTGTTGTCTTCTGGTGATTTTTTTTTTTTTAAGAATTTATTTGACAGAGAGAAACACAGCCAGAGAGGGAACACAAGCAGAGGGAATGGTAGCGGGAGAAGCAGGCTTCCCGTGGAGCAGGGAGCCGGATGCGGGGTTCGATCCCAGGACCCTGGGATCTGACCTGGGCCGAAGGCAGACGCTTAATGACTGAGCCATCCAGGTGCCCCTCTTCTGATGATTTTTAAAAATTCAGTTAAAAAATCGGAGGTAGAGTTGATGATCATCTTCATGCCTGCACATCATGGCTTTTTCAGGTGATAAGCAGGTGCGTTTTGTTTGCTATGAGGGGGCATTAACCTGGGATTTATCACTGCCGCTGCCCTGGGGATGGTGATGGGCATTCCCGCTGGGTGCTGCACGGCCGACTTCCACGCCAGAGAGATCGTTCCGAAAGTCACATGAAAAATGAAAGATCAGGAACTACTCACACCTACATTTGACTGTAACTGGAAAGAAATGAGGACACATATGAATGAAACCTAGTCCTCAGATTGCTATTAACCATGCACCCAATCACTGTAGAATTAATAAAAGGCAGATGCAATTATAAATACACATCACAGCAGGAAAGGAAACACAACTCTGTTCTTAGTTTTGCCAAACACACATTGCCAAACATACATTACACAAATATACCCATATAAATTACATATGCTTATACGTTAGATACATATTTTCTGTTAATTTGAACACAACACATCCTCTGGAATTACTGTTTTCAAAGATCATACCACTAGAGCACAACTTCACAGAAATCAGATAGGTACCAGTGTTTATCACATGTGTAAAAAATGTAAAACACACATTATACAGGTTTTCAATACCAAATATGGCCAACTATAATGGGCACTATTTTTTCCTGACGTTTGTAAAGCTAACTAATGAAGGGCAAGGCATCAGAATATGAAGTGATCACAAATAAAAATCAATTTGCAGAGAAAAATGATGGGAAGAAGACCTAACCGTCATGGAGATGTCATTGATCAGGGGCGCAGCCCGTTGGCTCCCTGGCTTTTTCCGCTGATGTGTGTCTCTCTCATAACCAGGGCCGGGAGGGCCAGAAACCTCTCCTCATTTCTGCACCGGGAGAATATTTATCTCACTGTCTCACAATTTATTTAGAGGTTTGATAACTTATTATTCGTAGATATTTATCATGCACTCATTTCAGAATCATTTCAGACTTGGAATGATTGACTAAGATCGAATCGTAGCTTGTTGAAGATGAAAAGTAACTGCAGTGTATTTTCAAATTGCAAATGTAGATTTTTTATAAAGATGTTGAGGCACAATGGGCCTAAAACGTACATGTTGTAATATCCTCATTGTCTCTGATTCTGTAACTAGAAAACATGATTGGCTTTTTTTTTAAAAGAATACTAAAAAATATGGTAATTTTGGTTATAATGAAACCCATGTTACTCACGCTTAAGCTTTTGTTCTGATTAAAAATGGGGTGGTATTCTTGTCATTCTTACAAGTGTCTACAGCATAAGGAGTTTTTAATAAGAATCAACAGTATGTTGTGAATCAGTAGATGTTAGTGCCGATCCATACAGATATATATATTTATATCTATATTTACAAAAGCCTAACTCCTCAAATTGCAAAGTTTTAAATGATCCCCAAGACTCTGGAAACTAAATCAGACTCACACCTTCACAGTTTGTTGGGATTTCACCCCAGTGTAGGTAAATCAGCTCAGTATTTGCTCCTGATTATGGATGCACTTCCCTCAGCATCAAATCAGAAATGTTATTCTGCCCTGAGAGCCAATGCATTTCCACAATAGGAGTCCATTTGACCACATGCTGGTGCTCTCCATAAAGTCACTTGTATTTAAATCAGAGACACAAACCTCTTTCTTCAGTTTCTCGCCCCTCCCCCTCCGCCGGCTGGCGGTATATTTTCCTTAGCATTCGTAATGTTAATTGGAGTTACATGTGTGCAGTCGGATCTGAATGTACTTCCAGATGTGACTTTTGTAAGCAAGCCCTTTCAGACAAGAAACCCCTTCATATTTCAAATGAAACTGCACCACACAAAGTACCTTCATTAAAAAAAAAAAATTCCAAAGGACACAGCCATTAGCATGATTAAACACAATGTAAAAAAATATAAAATTACATCTATATTCTGAATTAGGTCATCTGATTTTGATTCTTGCTTTTTTTTCTTATTTTCTACTTTAAAATTTGCAAAGGTTCTGGGGATGTGATGTTAAAAAAAAATAAATCTCTGTTATTTACTTTAAAAAAAACATCTGATTCCCCCTTGGCTTTGTAGAAAATTGAGGGCAGTACTTGAAATCCTATAAGGTAAACGATGCCTTTAAAATGATGTCAGCTGCCTGAAAATTAGTTTTATTCGTGCCCTTACCTATTATTTTATTTTATAATGATGGCAGATATGATACCACGAAAAAAAAAAAACACTTTGGGGCATATCCCGGAGGGTAGATGGAGAAGAAAACAGGACAGAGTGTGAGAGAGCTCAGTGTGAAAAGAAACGCAGAAGCAATTAAACCTCACTTCCTGCAAGGTCTGTGCAAAAGCTCAGCCCTGTTTCCATGGTCATGTGGCCGCGTCTGCTTTCATTTGGCAGGAATTCTCTTATCCTTTAAGTCAGTGAATCCCAAGTTTTTCATCGGAATTAAATAAAAGCTGAATCTCGGTAACAAAGGGCAGACCAGTCTTTTAAAAAAATATGCAGCTCTGTGTTATGCTGTTAAAATATCTATGTATCTCTCTATATTTAAATTTTGTCATTTTGATTTTAGGAAAAACCGTAATAAATAATATCAAGAGCAGAGCATCTTGTACTTAAAATCCAAAGAAGCAACTCTGTGGAGAAACATGGGTTATACTCAATCAAAGAAACTGGGGGTGGGCAGGGGGAATCTTCAATGAGCCGTGATGTGCCCCTTCTAAGAACACCCTGAGTTTAATTTTCGGCCATTTGTATGGGGCTCATTTATTACTCTCTGCCTGGTTCTACTTCATTGGCAAAACCAGACACCAAAACAAGTCATTACCATAATTATTTTGGTCCAAGATGAAATCCTTTTGCAGAGTACACGTTTTATTTTGTATGGGATTTTTCTTAGCCATATACATTCGAGTAAAATTTCTCTTTGGAGTATTTATAAACAGCATGGTGAATTCACGGTAGGGTGCGCTGATCATTCACATAGTCCTATCTCTTTTTGACTCTTTTTCATTTTCTTGTCACCACCTTAGTTTTTATATCTCTGCTTTGGGAGATACAACAAATAACATGCATAATTTAATTTTCAGCATTTTAAAGCAAAGGAGTAGATTTAGTTTTCCCCAGAGCATTTTATTAAGGAAATATTCTTACAGCAAGGAAAAATCCAATATGAAATATAAAAATGAAACAAATGTGCGTGCGGTGGTCTGTTTTATTACGTGGGGCTTATTTTGATCAATCAATCATACTGAGACCAAAAATTCTTCAGGTCCATATTTCACGGCAAATACTGGTGGGGGAGGTTGAACCTAAATCTCCAATGCTTAATGAGGTGTCTGCTTCATCCTTCCTAACTGAAATACTCTAAAAACCAAAGTGGTTAAACTTAATAATTTTATTAGACTGCAATAGTTATTTTATTAACATTTTCCTCCAAGGATTTTTCTGTCTGATTATGAGTACTTTGCAATTTCAGACAGTATGATGGATGCTACTTTTCTATGACAAGAATTTTAACAGCCCGTCTTCAGCGCTCAATGCACACCCAATTATGCGTCTGAGCTAGTAACCTTGAATTTATGTTGCCATGGTGACAAACTGGTCATGCATTATGGATTATCATTGAAATTCTACACCCCTACCTAGCATAATGAGAGTTGGGGACTTAATCAAATCAGCCATTCTGTGCGACTCGAAGTGAAGAGCTTGCTCTCATTGTTCCGAGCCGAGGAAGGAAGCGGGCCTGATGGGGAGGCAGCTGCAGTGTTCCCGTCTGATAGATGGCCCTTATATACATTTGTGAATGTATAGACAGATGGTGCTCAATGCCTGGAATTTCCAGCTTAGGCAGCAGCTGTTCGGATAACCTCTGCCGTCTCACCTTGTTGTCACGGAACGTTGAACAGAGACTGAGAATGTGTGTGGATACATTGACAATCTGACTGAATTTACACTGCATGGCATCTTGCTTTTATCATAAGAGGCCTGGCCTAGAATGAATGCCGAGTGAGGGCAGAGGAGGTGGGGGGGGGTATGGGGGGGTGGAGAGCGGGGGAGGGGAGGGTGGCCAAGAGCGCCCTTTCGAAAACCAGACCCTGGAATTGGAGTATCTCCCATTTCCATTTTACAAGAAGAAAGACAGACAGCAGTAGTGTGGTGCTCTTTGCCTTGGAGAAATCTGATTGCTGCTTTTTTCAAAGCCCGGAAATCGTAGACAGAACCAAGCCATCCTTGTATAGAGTTCAAGGTGCCTCCATCCCATAGGGTGTCTTTGTTATCTCGTTGCCTGAGACAAAATGCTGGCTACACCAGGTCTGGGGGACAGGGTGAATGTCAGGGCAGCGATGACCACAGAGACATCGTGGGCTTGGCTTGCTTCTCTCTCTCTCTCTCTCCAAAACATGATGAGTACGAATTAGTGAGAAACCAGCCAGTCATTCCTGCTTTGGTGTGATTTTCACAAAAATGGACTTATTAAATGATCTTCTCTCCCCCCCCCCCCTTTTAGAAATCATTGCACTAATGTGATGGTTCAGACAGGCATGCTTTTGAACAAAATATCAAGCTCCCTAAGTCTCAGGGTCCATGTGAATGTTTCTCAGCCAAAGCATGAAGACTCGGGATTGTGCTCACATTACACACCCCCCGTCCCTCTCAGGCCACCACCCCCCACGATCATCAATCAGGTTGACTTATTAATACCTCTGGAAACGCCATGAATTGACTGCAGCGTTATCCATTGGCAGATATCCTACTCCTTTCTTTCCTCCATCTGAAATGTCTCTGCTTGATTGCATTATCCCTTTTATTCGTGTTTCTAACCTTCCCAGCCTTAACACTTAAAACTGCCTGAGCCATTCGGTTGGGAAGATTTGGTTATGTGCACATGGAAGAAGGGCCTTGTTAAATATTTCATAAGGCTCTGGGTGTCTGGCCTGATCCGCAGACCTCCATGACTGCAGGATAAGCAAAATTGTCTTATCAATGAAACATGCTTTGACCCGATGGATGATAACGGCTCCAAAAAAGCCATTACCCTTTCTCACGTTAATGCTTAGCAGACGATGAAGTATTTTAGTAAGGTCTGCGAGACAGGGGCGTCTCCAAAGCCAGCACTATCCATATCTGTGGCCAAGAAGGTTGCTTTTTAGAAGTCTTGAAATTGGGTCAATATTACACATGTAAAAGCTTCCTGGGACCTATTATTGACATTCAGGGAATTAGACGCATAGAAAAATTTTCACGATTGATAGATACATTTTTGTTATTCTCCAAGTGCCATGAAAGACTATCCGCAAATAGATAAAAGACTTAAAATATGAATTTATATTTAAGAGTATGGAAATCGTCACTAGAACTCTGACATTATATTAAAACTAAAGCATGCTACTGTCATAAAAAATTAAGTACCTGAATAAAAACTACAGGCATGGGAATCTGGAGCCACCTAAATATATTTCTAAGCATCCGTTTTATAGGAATGTCTTGTATTACGGTGGTGGAGTTGTCTGTTTCAAATGGATGAAAAGCACTATCCATTTGAATTCTGTATTTTTGTGTGCACGCATAAGCAGCAGCCTTAATATATTATCATCGCAACTATTTTACTTGAGTTCTCATTTTTTCTGAGAAATGGCACTTAATGAGTAGTTTTATTTTTTCCATAAAAGTGTCACAGATAAGCATACTGAGAACATCCATCCAAATAATACTGTAAGATCTAAATAGATATTTTAATTTTTTGACAAAATGAAGGAAAAAAATGGTGTTTGTTTTCCATTAATTCTTTAAAACTATTTGTGTATAAATATGCCCTAGACAGATATATACTATAAAATGTCATAATTAAAGGTACCATTATTTACTTTTTCTACAAATGATCATGAATGTGCAACCTTAGCTGTAAGAAAGTTTCTTTAAATAGAACTTTTACTTACGTTTTGTGAAAAAGTATCTTATTTTCAAGGGTCTTTTTGTGAGCCTCCAAATATATAGTAAATACTTAGAGAATAATAATTTAAATATAAAAGGGACGTAAAAGGGATTTGAAAGGAAGAGTTCTGGTAGAGCCCTGAGTCACTGACTGGGTCTTATTGGCACCCCAATATCTGAAATCAAAAGCATCCTGTCAATTGCAAAGGTTTAACTATGGAAGTTTGACTCGATTAGTCCAAAGAGCCTCTCACTCACATGGTAGTGCTTTATGAGGTTCACATCTTTCAACTCCTTCTCCTAAATGGTCTAATAAAAATGACTTTACTGAATTTTCCTTAGCTTATTTTTAAAATAATTTTCAACTGAGTCACCATTAGAAAGCATTTGGGATGAACTGATCTGCAGATATATGTGTATACACACACATGCACATTTACCTACCTAATTCCTACTTTTGTGATTTCACCATCTCTGTACATATTAGGCCTCTTTGACCCTCTCTGCTGTTAAGCAGATTAGCAGAAGCTGAGTGTGTGTGTGACAGTAAACTTACATTTTGTGTGTTTGTATTTATTAAACAAGTCTTAAAGATACACACGTTGGGGATGTCTCGGGGAGCAGGGAAAGACTCCCCAGGACAAAACGTGGAACGGGTGCTCTCCTGTCCCCATTGGGAATGGGTGCTGAGGAGCGTGACAGCGATGTCTTGCTCTCCGGGGGTGAAGACACGCTGTCTGTCACCAGCCCTGCACGACTCCCCGGGCAAATTCCCCCAAGCGACCCACGCTGGGCGAGGCACCCAGCACCAGACCTGACCACAGACCCCCGCTGGTGCTCGTGTCGGAGAATCGACCTGCGTGCCATGTAGCAACAGGTGTGGCCGTTGCATGTTGAGGACACATGACACTGAATTTCTGGAGTCAGAAGCCTTACCGCGGTGCCTTTCCCTTCATGCCCTCTGTGTGGCTCGCAGGATCCACTTCCGCCATTTTGGAACAGTTGCCTATGTCCCAAAGTTGCAGTATCGTCTTTCCATCATAAAGGAGACCATGTGGTTTCATGATCATGTTAGTCTTGGGTTTACACGTGAAACGTTACAGTGAATACTGTGGGCCTGTGTCATGGCCGTCCACGAGCTATTGAGACCCTGGTGCCTTACCGAACATGAAGGGGAGCCAGGACCCAACTCAAAGCAGGTTGCTCCCTCCTTTGCAGTTCCCAGACTGTTGCACTCACCCTGAAGACTGGGCAAAGCTGCTTCTAGGGGGGTGTGGCCTCTGAGAAGAGACGCCAACACCGTTCCAGAATCAGACAGGTCAGGAAGCCCGACAGGGAATGGGCTGAGGTTGTCTACGGCTTCACATGGTCCATCTGGACCAACCTAGCCTTGCACACTTCCTTCTCTCCTTTCCTGCTGTCCTGCCTCCCCTCACCCTGGGCTCTCTCCTGACAGCGGCTCAGTCCCTTGCAGTCACTAAGGGGAACATGAGCTGTTTTAGGCAAACAGCTCCCCCTGATACACCTGTGCCCACCTGAGAGCCTGTCTGCACAACGGGTTGTGCAATGTCAACGCACGCTAAGTAGGTTTAGCAAGGGAGACTGATGGCTCCTGTTCCATGGAAACACCCTCGTTTGGCCACAAGCTGGCCTGGCCAAGCTGGACCGCAGCAGGTGATTCTGGCGGCTCAGGGAGGCCGAGGCAGCAGGATGTCGAGAAGAGGCCAGGTTCTCCAGGAAGATGCCCCAAATGGCAAAATACAGATCTGGTGTTATTCCTGCTATACCCTCCCGCCCTCCTGTCTACACAGTCTGTCCGTGGGAGTGTGCGCACGCCCGTATGTTTGTGGGTAGGATGTGGAGACAGCAGGGACTGACATACTAGTTTTCAAATATTTTTAAGCAAGAGACTGTGTTTTTTTTTTGTTTTTTTTTTTTTCCCAAGTACAAGCCTAAGAAATTCAATCTATAGATCAGATTTTAGAAAAGCAAGCTTGGTAGGAGGAGGGTCCCAACTTCACCCCCCGTCCCAGACTGGCCTCCCACACTCCCGAAGATAGAGAATCCTCACAATGAGGAGCGCGGTGTCAACATCCCCTGGCTTGGCAGAGAGCGTGTGGGGCGTGAAGTGAGAGCTCACCACCAGGAGAGGCGTGCCCCCCAGGCCTGTGGCATCTCAGACAGGCGTCCCTGCGTGCCCGCCCCGTATCTGCGGCAGGGGAAATGATGCCCTTGCTGCCGTGTCCTTCCCAAGCAAAAGAAACCCCGCTCTTTCCAGAATACCGGTAGAGTGAACCAAAAGAAGAACACAGTCACACGAGCTTGCCCCATCTCCGGGAATCTGCTTAGGAAAAATAAGTGCAGAGTTAATACTGTGGAAGATCCCAGATAGGCTCTGGGAGATTTCAGAAATATACGATAAATAATAAAAGAAGAACACAGTCACACGAGCTTGCCCCATCTCTGGGAATCTGCTTAGGAAAAATAAGTGCAGAGTTAATACTTTGGAAGATCCCAGATAGGCTCTGGGAGATTTCGGAAATATACGATAAATAATAAAAGCTATTTTAAAAATACAACCTATATTTATGAGATATCATCTCCACCGGTAATCTGCTCACACACCAATTGAAATACCTGAAAGTCGGAGGAGAAATAAATTCGAAAATTTTCTAAAGTCACTATTTGGTTGTCAAAGTAGAGATTAAACCGTAAAACATGTCTTCATTCACTTTTTTATGAATCTCATTTGGTCCATATCAATTAGCCAGATTAAAAATTATAGTCAAAAAGACAAAATACAACTGGGAGAGTGAATTGAAACAGGAAATTGATGTTTTAGGGCACAGTTTATTTTCATTCCCCCTAATACCCTTACAAGGTTCTGGTCGCCCAACAGTTTGCAGAGAGCCGTGGTCCCTCATGTGAATTTAACTCTCAGTCTGCCATTTTTCAAACCTAACAAGACATGCCAGTGCTTAGAAACATATATATATTTTTTCATTTTATAATTTTTAATTCTAGTGAACATGATTTATGATTTGGATCATTCTAATAGAATTATATTTTAATTTTTGAGAAATAGGTAATAGAAAAATGACAGCCGGGTGTTCACAATTCCATGAACTACGTAGGGAGGGGAGCTTGGGTGGTACAATTGGGTGGGTCTCCGACTCTTGATTTCAGCTTCGGTTATGCTCTTGGGGTTGTGAGATCAAGCCCCGTATGGGGTTTGGGGGGGTTGTCTCTCTCTGCCCCTCCCCCTGTGCCCACATATTCCAAATAATTAATAGATAGATAGATAGATGGATAGGTAGATAAATAAACAAATAAATAAAATCTTTTAAAAAAAAGAACCACATAAGGGACATTGTTGGGTTTCTAAAGACTTTTTACTATGATGATACGATTTTCACTAGTGCAGCATTAGTGAATCCAAAGAAGATGGAGCCATTCACAGAGAGGAGGAATAGACATAACGTGATGAATGAGAACAACCCCTACTTTTATCTCGCCAATTAATGTTTATGATTCAATGAATGCATTATCTTAAACTTAAAAAAAAAAGTGTCATTACTTACAATAGTACATCCCTTGCATTTATTAAATGTGGGCTCTGGGTCAAGAACACATTGATTATCTCCATCGAATCCCACAAATCTCCTTTAATTTATAAATGAAGTCATTGAGGCTCAGCTGGAGAAAAGTCACTCATTCGAGTTCAAAACTAGCTTTGGGTCAAAAGGACAGATGCTTGCCTGATTTTTTGTCCAGGAGTTCAAATTTCTCTCTGCTTGGTAGATTTGGAACTGCTGAGTGCTCAGCTCAGCATCGGTGGGGAAGGAGTTCAGGGTTCCGGCGGCTGACTTTCTGGAGCCCACCCCACCCGGAGCTCGCTGGAAGAAACCAAACCATCCAGAAGGCTGACTCCAGCTCTGCAGTCCTGCTCCTCCGGACCTGACCACAGCCGCGTGGGTCGGTGCCCAGCTAGGCGCCTCAAGACAGTAAGATGGAAAGAACAGCCATTAGTTACCAAGTCAGGGAAAGTTCTGTGATTTTCCTCGGCCACGGTCACATCAGTCTTGGGGTATTGAGAACAGCATTCAGCCAACTGGGCTTTCTTTGGCAATAATACTCTTTAGGAAAAGGGTGTCCATACATTATCTTTCCCCCAAGAGAGCCCTGGTGTATTTCTGTCGGCCCACTGCAACTAGTAAGAGGGCACTCTTTCGCCCTCCAAGGACATTGAATGGGGTCATAAATATTACTGTCAACCCACTCAGACACTGTTACGTGCGGCGTGTACTCTGTGTTGCTGTCGTAAGTCCAGACACAAAATAGAGCAAACATGCAAATAACTGTGTCAATAGCTATTAGATGACAGTTTCAGTGATTGAAATTAAATTATCACTTGTTACTGCCTAAACTAATTCTAACATTCCTTTCCAGGGCTCATGGAAAGAGCATGGGTCTCCCAAGACGTCTTCAATGAGGTAGAAATAGCCTTTTGTTTTCTACAGCATCAGCGATGACAAGCTTTCTGGGGCCCAGGGCTCCGAGGGCAGCCCGCAGGGCTGGTCTCCGCACATCAGGGGAGTGGGGCTCTGGCGGGCCACCATGCTCGGCTGTCCCCTCACTGTGGCCTGGCTTCCACGTGCCTGTGTAGTCTCTGAAATCTCAGCACCGCGTGTGTGCGTGTATGTGTGTGTGCGTGTGTGCATGTGTGTCTGTGTGTGCGCACGCGTGTGTGCATATGTGCGCACGTGTGTGTGCATGTGTGTTTTCCTCCCTTGTCCCTCTCTCTTCTTCATCCTGGAGCAGAAATGTTGGTGCTGTGAGCGATCGTCCACAGGCCAGGGGAAGGAGTAGGACAGGAGAAGCCCACATTTGAGGGAAACAGCATGTTTTTTAAGTGCAGTTGTGCCCTGATTTCTTTATAGCATGAAAATAATCCATTCTTTAAATAAAGCCATGCTGGGTAATTATTAAGGAGGCACCTCTTGGCTTGGCAGTGGCGTAAGGTCATATAATTAGTTCACTGTCAAGTGTCAACCTGAGTTTATGGGAAAAAAAGAGAGAGAGAGAGAGAGAGAGAGAGCAAGGAGAGAGGGAGGGAAGGAAGGAGGGAGAGGGGAGAAGGAAAGAAGGAGGAGGGAAGGGAGGGAAGGGAAGAAGGGAGGGGGGAGGAGGGAGGAAGGAAGAAAGGAGGAAATCCAGACAAGAACGAAAAGCATAATCACCCGCCAGAGGGTGCACGTCCAGTGAACTTGGTGAGGAGGCCTGAAGCTCCCAGGAGGCTCCAGAAGGAACACTTCCTGGTGGCAGACAGGGGTCAGTCTGCTGGGATGCGGAGTAGCCACATGCACACCTGGGCCGGCTTGCTGCGTGCACCACGTGGGAGTCGTGCGGGCGGAGGTGCAGGGGATGAGGGCCGGTGAAGGGCACCCAGGGGGAGGGAAGCCGGGCACACTGAGGATAACTTGTCTCCGGGCACCAGGGAGACAGCAGTGGGGCAGACCCCGAGGGCCATCAGCAGCAGGATGTCAGAGGGGACCCCGTTCCCCGAGCGACACTGGAGGTCACTTTATGCCTGGATGCTCTCACTGAAAGCAAGGGAGGGATTTTTCTGCCGAGATGACATTAAAAATATGAGGATGTGGGGGCACCTGGGTGGCTCAGTGGGTTAAAGCCTCTGCCTTCAGCTCAGGTCATGATCTCAGGGTCCTGGGATCGAGCCCCGCATCGGGGCTCTCTGCTCAGCGGGGAGCCTGCTTCCCCCTCTCTCTCTGCCTGCTTGTGATCTCTCTCTCTCTCTCTCTGTCAAATAAATAAATAAAATCTTTAAAAAAAAAAAATACGAGGATGTGCCTGAGGAAGCTGGAGCCTCCTTCACTGAGGGATCCTGCTCGTTTCCACAGGGCGTTGGAGGTGGCTGCATGGGCTCAGGACAGGAGGACCCCGGGCGGGGCAGGGACGGCATGGGCAGCCTGTGGGGGGGGGCATGTGCTGGGGGCAGTGATGCCCAGTCTCCCTGTGCCCCCCAGGCCACTGGCAGCTGCCCACTCACCGGAGCCTGGGGGTCTGCTTGCCAGTGTGTTCCTGCCGGTGACCCCCACCCCCAGGAGAGCAGGCGAAGCGTGGCCCAGAGCCCACCCAAGGGAACCCCGGACGGCTGGGAAGGCAGAGCGGGGGGCTGAGGCCGTCCCCCCCCCCGCTGGGGAGTGGAGACCCCTTGAAAACCTGGCCCCCCAGACACTGTGGGTTAATTGTAGTGAAGTGTGACCTGGGGGTCCCCCGAGCTTCCAGGGTGAGGCGGAGTTTGCGAACCACAGGCTCGGACCAGGTGTCAGCACCCCGGGATCTGTGGGTCAAATCTGTGCAACCGGCCGGCTGGTTCTTGGGAATAAGTCGCTGTTGGAAGCCCGCCTCCCCGTGCATTTGCATGTGGTCTGTTTTCCCGCAAGGACACGATGCTGAGCGGCTGTCCCAGGGAGTACCAGGTCCCAAAGCCTGAAATATTTACTACCTGGCCCTTTGGAGAAAAAGACCTCTGACCTGGAGGAGGCAGTCATCCAAGCCAATATGCTTTGCTCTGTGGCCTGACTTTAAAAACTCAAGTAAGTTTCACTTTATCTCATTAAAGGACGATATTCCACAAATAGGTTTCTTGTGAAATAAGTGGGTCGTTCTGTGAAGTATTTTCTTGGCCATTCAATGGATGAGGGAGACGCTGGAGTTAGCGATCACACAGAGGGAGACGGGGACTTGCGGAGGGATTGAGAAACCACCGAGGACACGGCACTGGGGGGCCTGGAGTTCCTGAAAAGGAAAAAAAAAATAGAAAGAGAGTGCGGGAGGATTTTGATCATTGTCCTCAAATATGTGCAGGACTCTAATGTGCTAGAGGGTTTAGATTTATTTTCTCTAACCTCACAAGGAAGAGAGATGCCCGGTAGATGGGGATGTGAGAAATTAGACCTGGCAGAGAATTAGATCGAATTTCTAACAATAAGAAAGTTCTTCATGAGATCATTAGCTTCCTCTCATCGAATATTCATGTGAGCTGACCCCTTTTAGCATCTGGGCTATACCGTCCTGCTTCCCTACCCGGTTATTAGAGACTGTATGAGCTCGGGCAGTCTGATGGACGTAACGAACAGATCCCAAAGTGCGTTTTGTTGATATAGTCCCTTTGCCCGTGGGGTCTCCTGATTCAGCCTGCTTTTTGCCGCAGGAGGTTGCCCTGTGGGACTTCTAGCAACCCCATGCCCTCTGGTTTCCCTTTGGTTTTCTCCATCGGGGAGCCCCTGCAGAGCGTAGGGGGGAGTGGAATGAGGACAAGGTATTATTGTCTGAGTCCCTCCCGGGAGGTCATTTTGGGTTGGCCGCGTCCTTTCCTTGACAAAACATCCTTCTCCTCAAAGGGAACCTGCTCGGTGCCTCTCTTTTTGGCTTCCATTAGCTTCTTGTCCCCTTGTCCCTCTAGGCTGCTGGTAGACCTAGGTCACTGCACGTCTCATGTGAGTCCCCTATGACCTGCTCATACTTGTGTAATTGGTCCCTTTGCAAATAAACTTTTCTCAGATTATCCTAATTTGAGTGTGCTACCTGATTTCTGTCAGAGCACTGACGGATAGGTGGGTATTGGCTCAGCCACAGTCAGACTTTATTTTTCACTCATGAAAGAGTTCAAAGTGGGTGCACCTGCCACTTTAGAAACTAGGACACTGGCTATGCTCTCGTCAACACAAGTGTGCCCTGGGCTGTGGCCTTTGGTGGGAAGGGGTGATAATATAGAAAGAAATGCATATGGTGCCCTCTGTGAGCCACATGGAAATGGCACACCGCATACTCATAGTCCTTGCCTCAAACTCAGTCCTATGGCTTCTCTCATCTCGGAGAACTGTAGTCAGTTGGGCGTGGGAAGGGCCATCTAGTCGTGTGCACAGGAAAAAGAGGAAGTCGATTTTGGTGAGCAGTCAGCCGTTTTTGCCTCCAGCGCTGACCATGAATCGGAAGCAGTTGGTCACTTCTGGCTGGTCCCTGTTAGTGAGTCAGTGGTAGGGATGCAAATCGGGTCAGAAGTGAGCCTTTGCTATCTCAGCCTACATAAATCCAGGTAAAATCTCCAGCATTCAGAAACTGTATCCAGTTCTTACAACGAAATTGGCCATTTTGTGCAGGAATAGAAATCGTATTCGAAGTCCAATCTCTCCACATGTGCGAAGAGGATGGGACATCTGAACACATTTTCCAGTTCCTTCTTTGCACTTCGTGATCTCCTCACTTTAAATCTAAACCTAATTTGTACAAGGCTATGGGGTCTCCCACAGGACAGACGTTGAGATCAATCTGAAAATGATAGTTAATCAAAGAAGGACAAGTCCAATGTAGTGGCAGAGGAATAAAGAATGTTATGGCACAAATAGAAAATGAAGCTTCTGAGAATCTTGAATGAGAGAGATCCTAACTTAACAGCCACCGTACAGTGGAAATTAAATGGTATTTCTGTGTGACAGAGTTGAGAGCTGGGCTCCGTATATCCCCCTAGGGGCGCCCGGCTGGCAGAAAATGGTGTTATCAGAATCACTGGGGCTCCGCCCAGTTCTCTTCTGCCAAGTGCTGTTCACATCTCTGGGCGGGTACGAGTGCCATCAGCCTCGCCCCGGGGTACCCGCAGAGCTACCCCATGTCCAGCCCACAGATCATCACTGACGGAAAAAAGAGCACAGATCCAGGCTCTTTTGCCTTATCAGAGACTATGTCTTTCTCTAGTTTCCTTCGATGCTTCCCTCGTGCCCCCTTTCCTGAGAGGCATCCTCAGTAAACCATTTGCAAATGAATCCCTGTCTCCCGCTGCCCCCAGAGAGCCTGTGTGAAGGTCACCGGTAGAGGAGTTAGAGCCCAGGGATGGAAACTGTGTGACACTGGGGTCCAGCCCTGATTCCATCGCGGATGTTTCTACTCAAGTGATGGTCGGGCGCCAGAGACATCACGGGTCAAGGGAACCCTAGCGCCATGTTCTGTGTGACCTAGGATAGGATCTACTGATGACCCTAAGGGCAGGGGACTAGGGGCCCTGGAGGGTAAAGGTGTGGTGATCAGTGGCAAAGACTGCAGCTTCAGATAGTGCTGTGGAGACAGCGACTCCAACAGCCGGTGTGGTGACCCGGGCGACGTGTCACCCAGAAGAGAACAGCCCAGCCCTGCAACTTAAAGGGGGAGGGCAGAAGAGGTAGCACTGACTCAAACTGTAGGTGAGTCCTCACTGCCGTCGTCTGCCTGGGGGGCCAGACACTGTCTGATTGGGGGACGACTGTATCCATGAGTGTTCTCTCCAGGGAAGACAGGTGCCAACCGCTGAACTGACCTTGCTGAGGATCTGCAAGGTTTGTGGAAGGCCGGGGCACATAATAAACAAGAAGCTGGGAGAAAGCCAAGTGTGGGCCCCCCACGTTAAGGCTTCCGGAAATGGGGCTAGTGGTCCTCTGGCAAGGTCTTCTTCCCAGAGAGCGGAGTGAGGAAGTCCTGAAGACCATTTCCACAGTGGTGGTTCCATTACCATGATTCTGATACTAGTGCCAAGGGGTCCCCCTCTTAGTTTCCAACTGAGCATCATTGTTAGGCTTAGATTCCAAGTTTTAGGGGACTATAATGTAATAGCATAGCTATGAAGCTCTATTTGCAACCTACACTAACTTTATGCCCTTCTCACACTTTACTTTTACAATTTTTTTTTAAAAATACGAAGGATCTTTGTTTGTTTCCTTGATAGAAGTGATTGGGTTTCAAAGGGGCCAAGTTTACAATTTGAAAGTAACCCATGTGCTTATTTGGGATGCAAATGAATTTGTATCCTCTTCCCTTTTGGCAGGAACTGTGTAGGCTTAGAAATAACATCAAGATGAGGTAGAGGAAGTAAATAATTTATTACTGGATGAAAAACATTAATTCCACTTATGTTGCATATTTAGTAATGTAAGTCAGGCTATGTTCGACTTCTAGAGGTTCAGAAGCACTATGTGTAGAAAGAAAGTCATCTAAAGACCTCAGTGAACAATTCCAGGTGCATTTTGTTAAGACTGGGGTATACACAGTTCGGTAACTTAGACTTCAATCTCCTGTTGTTTAGATGTGTTCTATAAGCAACCCAGCTTGGGGCTCTCTATGTGATATACCTATTCCCTCCTCTCTGTGTCTTGGCCATTTATGTTTTAGCTGAGAAGTTGCCTGACACCACCTTTCCAAACACAACCTGTGTCTTCCTACGTTTCTGCACTTCTACAAAGATTTGCAATTTTTAAGTGTGTCTTCTTCCCCATTTATGGGTAAGCTGCTTGAGGCCATGGGATGAATCTATTCATCTTTGTTCCTTCAAATTTAGCATAATGTCTTCGTCATAATCTATGCTAAATGTGCTCATTAAATAAGAGGATGAAAAAATGGAGGAAGAAAGATTCAGAATGAGCTGAGTGGCTTGGAGGTACAGCTGAAAGTAATTTATATAAACACAAGAAATGCAGTTTTTACACTGGGAAGAATTTTAACTCTTCCACTGATTAAAACAAATGACAATATTATTAAAGGCTGATCTCCCCACATGTGGGCATATATTTATATATAAAAGCAGTATTTGTATATTTTTTACTTTATTTCTCCTCATAGGGGCAGCCTCTTCTTTAGAAAGTGATCACACACACACACACACACACTTTATCAAATATTGATAAATGGTTAATGGAAATCAATGGAGGCTGCATTTTACATGAAAATGAGCTACATTGCCCCCCCCAAAACCCAGAAAATATCTAGATAAGAAGTGCAGAAGGAAAGTTCTATCGTAGATCTGGATTGGTGGGCATGACCGAAGGAATTGAGGAAAACAGCAGATATTGGGAGAAAGGACCGAGTGAGGGGCAAACATTGTGTAAGGCAAACACAATAAGCCTCTGAAATTGTCGTAGATGAGCTGGAAAAGAGTGGAAGTGGAACTAAAGACACCACTGCCCTGACCTGGTTCACTGGGTAGCCTCCTAAATGGACCCCTACTTCTGTCCTTGTAGACCTTGCACTGAGTCTCCACTAAAGGGACCCTTTGAAAACGGGGACCTGTCCCTCCTCTCCGTCCAATGGCTTCCCTCACTCCAAGTAAAGGGCATGAGCTCATGCTCTCGTCACGCCCTACCCCCACTTTCTGACCTCTCCTAGTGCTCCCCTTTCTTGGCCACTCAGCCAGCCTTGGGGCATCCTTTGTGACCCCTTCCAGGGCACATGGGGTGAAGAACTGGATACTGTACGTGGGGGAAAGTGGATTAGAAGTTGTTCCCCCTTCCTGCCCCTTTCTGCAAACACATCCCCAGGATGGACCAAGAGGTCTTCTCGGATGCGTGGTCAGAGGAGCCCATGTCGTCCTGTGGGACTTTGGGTCCAAACCATCCACGCTAGTCCAGCACCAGGGAAGGAGGTTCTAATTTCTCCCAAATCACTCTAGAAGCTTTCTGAGAGGGATGGCTGGATTCACACACTTGGGGGCCTTGACCCTCCCTCTCCCCCTGCGGAACCAAACTTCATCTCCGGTGTCTGATGGAAAGGCATCCCCTTCAATGTCGACGTCCTCCTCATACTTCCTACAGCCCCTCAAGACTTCCCCGTCAGAGCTTTCACTCTTTCTACACAAATATCTAAATGGAAGAAGGAAGACCGTGGTCCTGGTCCTGGTTAGTGGCTTAGCCAGGCTTTGGTTTTGTTCTTTCTTCGTGTGGACGGTGTGCCTACCAGGATGGGTCTTCCCCGACAGAACTCACGGGTCTGTGATTTCATATGCCAGCATGTCCATGAAGAAGAAAATATGAAAATCGGTTCTTTGTAATCTTACTTTTTTTTTTTTTGCTATTATCTATGTATGTGATTTAATTCATAGTTACTCTGAAATAAAGTTTAAGAAAAATGTATGTATTCAACCATTTGAAAATTATCAAGTTTAATTTAATTTTTAATGATGCTACAACCATCTCTGGCTTTTTCTCGGAAACACGGGGGCCATCCCTCTCTTTCGCACACGCACAGAGCTGTGTTCACATCCCCCTCACGCTGTCTGGGGTGCTGTGGTCAGCCCGCTTGTTTTCATCTTGAGCAAGGCCAAGAATGCCCTGGAACTTGTGGGTGAACCAGACGTCATGTGTGTAAAATCTCATAGGAAGGAGTTCACATCCTGCTGAGGGTTCTTTTCCGCAATTAATGTTAGGAGTTGATGTGGAGGAGATCTTCGCCAGATCCCTAGGTCCTCGGTTAGTTGCATCGGATGCTCCTTGATAAGTCAAGCAGAATCCTTCCTCTGGTGAGCCAGGGCATATGAAAGTTGGCTGACCGTCAATCCCCCTGCGTGTCCCCTTCTCCCTTGGCCCCCATTCAGTCTTTCCTTTAGGACAGCTCACTGGTAACAGGGAAGCGACAGAAACCCAGCTGTTTTACACGAAGAGTTTTTATGATAAAGGTGCCATTGTATCTCATTTTAAAACCACTTTTTTCAAAGCAGTGGTTTATCAAGAGTTGCTTTGTATGTGACTCGATTACTGAGCTCGACGTCTATTGGTGCCCCCCCGTGCCAAATGGGCATCATTCAGAATGCTCTTCCTCAGGTTTCACGTCCCTACAGAGTCAGCACCTGCTTCATTCTGCAGGGTAGCTCCCTGTGGAGTTCAGAAAATTGGTTGCTTTCTGGAACTCAGCTAGTTTTGTGTGTTCTTAGGTCCTTCTATAAACACACGTGCACAGGGGTCCTTCACAACGGAGACAACTGTCCACGTGACTGTCATCCTTGCACGGTTATTTGAAGAGCCCCCTGGGGGCAGAAACTGAGGAGTGACATTTATCCACCACGGGTACCTGATGAAGCACGTTTCCAAGAAATCATCACAACGTGCCCTGATGTGGATTAGAATTAGGGGAAAAACAAGCACGATTTGGTTGGCTTTGCTTTTATCATTTCAGGGAATGATGTTGAACATGTCAGATTCCCAGATCTCATTGTGCCATTTCTATCCCAACATTACAGGGAAATGTAACCACAGCCATCCCCTCCCCTCTGCCCTGAGATCTACTTCCACGAACTTCCATTACATCAGACTCACTGAAGGACAGTGAGCTCAGCACACGTCACGTCCTGAAACTGATCCTCCCCATGACGGTGCGAAATTCCACTGGATGGGTTCTCCTAAAGTCTCTTTGTTCTTTTATCCCACAGATACTTCTCAAGGGTCCAAATTATGCCAGTTATTTTTCAAGGTCCCAGATATAGAGCAAGGCACAATACAGATGAAACCCCTGCCCTCTGGGAGGCAGAGAGAGATGACACACAGCATCAACAAGGAGTACCTTGAATGTTCGGTGTCAGCTCTCTGCAGGAAAGAGAAGCAGAGAAGGGGCTCAGGGACTGTGGGGTGTGGGGCAGGACTGCAGTGTTGAATAGGATGTCTGAGAACATACGCATATAAATTAAAATTTTATAAATATTGTATTTGTGATTTTAATATATTTCAAAAGTTTTCAAATATCACACTGATGGGTTTCTTTTTTTGTTTTTGTTTTCTTGTTTGCTTTTAGTGGTTGCAGAGGGAAGCTCATTCTGGAAAAAAATGATGTTACGCTCCCCGTTTATTCCTGTTCAATCCAGAAATTCACAGATAAGCTATTTGCATGGAAACGAGTAGGTACTAAACGAACGAAGGAGTGAATGGATGAAATGAGGAGTTGGCCAGAGAGAGGTTTCACATTGGAGAGAACCAGGCTCACATTCTTGGGAAGGTGAGACTCCTAGGTAAGCCCTTGTCTGAGGCTGATGCTGCCAACGAGGGAGACCAAAAGAGGGGGATGAGGTTCAAGAAAGAGGTGTGGTGAACAGATCTGAAAGCTGGAGTTACCAAAGAGGATCGAAGAAAAGGAGAGGTCCTTTTCTTTCCTAGAGGCAAGAAATCTTGGCCCCCTAGATTCTTTCCTAGAGGAAAAAAGGCCCTGGATCTGAGCAGTGGAGCAGTTTCTGCAGGCTGGGGACTGGAAGGCTATCATAGAGCAGCATGACTTGTCCCCAGTAGAAGACTCTGGGCTTGAATTCACTCTGTAATGCACTCTTTTAGGTACATCCGTATGCAAAGAAAGAAAGAGAAAAGAAAGTAAAAAAGAAGGAAAGAAAGAAAATCAAGACAATTTTTGAGAAGCAGTATAGTATCTTAGAGATCACTGGATGGGGCTAGAAGGCCCAGGTGGGAGCCCCAGCTCCACGACCACCTGCGAAATTAAGGTGCTAATGCTTGTCACACATTCAGAGGAAATAAGAGCCTCAAGTGAAATGGTAACATAAAGCTGCTTTGCAAACCAGCCAGCGTTGCATCCTTATCAATACGTCTCTGTGCATGTTGCTTCTTTCCTTTTACTGACAAAACCATTTTATTGCACAGAAATTCATGGGAGGGTGTGATGTGGTGAAGAAAGGGCCAGAAGATCCCTGTTGTCCTTCTCACTTGACCGGTGAGTGGCTTCTAAATCCATAGACGACGTTGCCATGCTCCTAAAAATCCTCCTCCTCAAACAGGTGGGCAAGACCTCTGCGGTCTGGTTGGTGTCTTCCCGTTTGTGGGACTTGGCCACCCCATCTGCCCACAGTGGCCCCTCCACTGGGCCCAGCGCCCGTGTTTCCCTGAGCCTGGCGCATGCCGTCACCTCAGTCCACACTTCTTGTGTCGCCATCCCGCCCAGGATCCGAGCCCCAGCCTGGCCTCCATTTCTGTCTGTCCCATTTGGAGGGAATCGCTCTTTGCTCTGCTGTGTCTTGGCCCGTGACTCAGGACACTTGTTCCTTCCAGCTGGTTGCTCACACGTCTGGACTCGCTGCTACGCTGGAAGGCACTTGAGGATGAGACCGAGCACACTGGTCAGGGCCACACTGTCACGATCGTATCCCCACCGTTAGCGTCTGTGGGGGCACTGGACAGGGGAGTGGCTCTGCCCCTCATTCATCACCCGTCTCGGCCTCACTGCCCAGACGAGGCTCCAGGAGAAGATGACCCCCCGAGACCCGTTCTAGCCCTGATGTCTAGTTTCCACGATCTCGTCTCTTCCCCAGACTCTCCATGCATCCCATTCCGATTCACGCCCATGCGTTGTGAGAAAGTGCGTGGAGAACAGTGATTACACACACAAAAGTGAAGTAGAAACAGCGATTCGCTAGACACACACACACAACGTAATGTGGACGTAAGTGTGAAAGGCAAAGCCTTCTCTCAGCATCTGGCTTCAATGACCAGGATCAGTACAGAATTCACTCTGTGGTCACATGTTTCAAAAGTGCTTCTGCCGTGTATTTATCCACAGACTCAAACTGCGCTGGTAAGAACGATGGGACAGCAGGAAGAGTCTGTCGGGGGGTCATGCGATTCACACACGGTTTTTTATATTTAAAAAGATGTTTCATTCTTGGCCTAAAAATGTTGTTTTCCCCTTTCTTCTCGATGAGAGAACTGTAAGATTCATTGGCATCCTAAGTACAGAGCAGGAGAAAGCATCCTATGGTGTGTTTTCCTCACGGCGTCTAATGAGCATGGCAGCGCTAGAGACTGCACTCGAGTATCCCCTTGCAGGTTCTTGTTACAGGAAAAGTTAATGCTGTACTGAAATCCTGCTTAATATTTACACTTGTGTGAGCCATCAAGATGATGCATTATCCTAAGTGCATTGCCTCACCGTGTCTGTGATTCAGCATCATTAGGCCAGGATGAGATCATTTCAAAAGAAGATTTAAAAGAAATCAAGGTTCTGGGAATTGATGGGGAAGAGGGAGAGACTGTACAAATGATACCGAGCGTTTCAGTCAAAGGTTTCGGCAGAGAGCTTCGCCTGCTCTTGCTGCTGCTACGGCTGTTTCAGCTCTCGGGATTGTGTGGTAGTTGAGGCACAGTCACTACTGGATCAAAATTTGGGACATTGATGGGAGACATCGAGGTGGCGAAATGTCAAATGATGGGGCTCTAGAAAGTATGAGCCCCTGTTATCAAAATTTTATATGCATGTCTCCCAAAGCAACTTCTTGAAGAACTAAAAAAAAAAAAAAAAAAAAAAGGATTTCTGGCCTGCTTGATCCTATAACAATTTTATTTTGTGTAAGGTAGCCCCCACTTATTCACGGGGATACATTCCATGCCCTCCAGTGGACGCCCGAAACCATGGATGATACCCAACCCTATATACACGATGCATTTTTCCTATACACACATACCTATGACAAGGGTTAATTTCTAATGTAGGCACAGTAAGAGATTAACAACAATAACTAATAATAAAACAATTGTAACAATATACTGTAGAAAACGTTACATGAATGTGATCTCCCTCTCTCTCTCTAAATAGTTTACTGTCCTGCACGCCACCCTTCTTGTGGCGATGTATGGAAATCAAATCCTCTCGTGATGAGAGGAAGTGAGGGGATAACATAAGCAATGTGACTGCTGTAGTTCAGAGGGAAGGTCCCCAAGTTAAGCTTAGGGAACCAAAACCATGGAAAACCAAAATGCAGATAAGAGGTAACTACTGTATTTGGCCTCCAGCAGGTCCTGAAATATCTCACTCACCTTGGCTCTATTCCAAATGCTCCCTAGTGCATTGATCTTGGGTAATTTCTCCACATTAATCAACATTAACCAGATTTTAGCTATCTCAAGGATGCAGACTTCTTTTCTAACTTTATTGCAAATACACATTGCCGGGGAAACCATTGCTCTTGTATTATTTAGTCTTGGCTTCTTGCGAAGAAACTGCACGTTTGAGAATAAAATGGATATTTCTGTTGCTGGGGGAGAGGACCGGAGAGAAGCCGTTATTTCCAGAATTTACCAGGGAATAAGATATGGATGTTGACATTTAAAAGAACTGACCAAGTACTTCATGATTACAACGGAGCATTCCTCCAACTCTTCTCGCTGATCTCTCCTTAGCTTCTGCTCATAACTAACCGATCATCCCTCTCCCTCCCTAACTCTGATCTGCAGAGGTTTTAAGAGTGCTTTTTTCCCATCATTCATAGATGTGTTTGAATGAGTTTTACAATATCAGATGGGGAGATAGACACCACACTTTTCAAGTATTGGGTATATCAGCAATTGCAAGGCAGGTGAATGCATTTCACTCTAGTTTAATGTTTCCACTCACTGGGATGTAGCTTAATAATTTCTTATCTCCTGATCTCAGAACTACAAGGGATGTTCACGACCCCTGAGTTCATGTCCAGTGGACAGGCTAGTCTCTAGGACCTCCCTGTGTTCATCACTTCTGCATGCAGAAGGGCAGGAAAGCCACCACTGAGTTCAGGCCCGGGCCTCTGCCAAGGTCGAGTGCAGCAGCCCAGGCTGGGTTGGGTCCAGGGAGTCAGAGGGCAGGGATCCTGCAGCCAAGAACCCCGCCCAAGGGGGCAGCAGGCAGTGGGGTACCCCTGAGTCAAGGCTCCGAGCCCTCCGTGTGTGCTCAGTGGCACCATCCAGCTGCCCTTCAAAACACAACAGTCCACAGGAAATTATTAAAGATCCCAAAACGTCAACAGCAGACCGTGCCTAGAGCTAGGCACGAGCCCCGAGGAGCGAAGGTTGTGAGCAGACCTGTAGACCCTGGCTATGGGGGGAGGCGACTGCGACCACACTTTTGAGCTCCAAGTACTGAAGGAGCTGACTTCTGTCACTTGGGTTTGGTCCTCAGTGAAACAGCAACAGAGCGACGCCCGTCTCATAGTGTGGTTGAGCACTTTGCACACGGCCCCTGCTAGGGAAGTGTGTGCTCTTCCTCAGTGCTGGGTCACCATCAGTTGTCTGATCGTTGTTCGTGATGACAATGCCCTGTGGTCCAAGAACCGGGTTTGTGTGATACGGGTTATTCAAGACTCATCAAGAATGTCTAGCTTCTGGTCCACCTTTGTTCATTTTGTCAAGTTACATAGAGCAAACATTCAGACTGGAGAGAACAGGGCTCCTGGCCAGACCCTCGCTCCGTGCAGTTGCTCTACCAAGAAATGGTCACCAGACCTGCACCGCAGGAAGACCAAGGCTGCTTTGGCTTTTGGAGAGCACATGGCTGGCCGGCCCCGTGCATCTCTACACCCACTTTCATTTCAGATTCAGGCTCTCATGTGTTTGTGTTGGCATCTTTATATCCACCAGTTACTAGTCTCACTGGTTCCACCATGCAGCTCTGTGTCTGTTAGAAATGAACACATGGGGCACTTGGGGGGCTCAGTTCGAGAGGCCTCTGCCTTCTGTTCAGGTCACGATCCCAGGGTCACAAGATCGAGTCCTGCATCAGGCTCCCAGCTTAGTTGGGAGTCCGCATCTCCCCCCCCCCCCCCCCCCAACTCATGCTCTCTCTCTCTCAAAAGTAAATAAATAAAATAAAATAAAATAAAAAGAAACACATTGTTGAAATATTTAGGCCTGATAAATTTTTGTTGGCTAGCCTGCTTTATAGTTTCAGGTATAGATATGTTAAAATCTTCTGCTATGACTATAATTTGATTCTTTATAATTGTGTCATATTTTTAGACTTCATATATTTTGACATTAGATGGTCAAAAATTATGCTTTTACATCTCCTTGGTAGTGAAATGTGCATTTTACTATTATATAAGATTCATTTTTATTTTAATTTCCCTGATAGTATTATTTTATACCAGTTTACATCTGCTAAATATTTATAGAGCATAACTTATCATTCAGTGTTTTGCATGTTTTAATTTTATCTTAAGCTAGATATTTACAAATCCAACTTGATAATCTTCTAATAGCTTCATTTAAGATGGTTCCATTTACTGTTACTATTGACTGATATATTTGGAACTATTTCTACTGTCTTGTGTATTTTCCTATTTTTATCTTTCTCTTTTTCCCTGTCTTCTTCTGGACTGATAGTTTTCTGTGGTACTTTTATCGTCCTGCAGGCTTTACTTCTACTCTTTTAGAGGAACCTATATATTATTGACAGATATACCTATATTGTTCTGCTTATGATTACGGTTCTTATTATCACCTTTCTCCTGACCTCACTCTACCTACTTATTGAATATTCATTCCATATTATTGTGGCTTAGAGGTTTATTTTTGGTCTTTTATAGTAAGAAAATGTTTTCTGTAAACAATGAATGAGTATAAGCACATTCAAATCGTGTGCTCACTATTGTTCTTTAAACCACACCTTCTTACTTGCTGGCCCTCCCACACATTAACTTATACTCTGTACTAGTTTCTTTGATGAGGGTGTGAGTCGGGGTGAATGTAGTGGGAACAGAGAGGCAAATTCTGGACATGAGTACGTGTTCGAAAATATCTTTGTTTTGCCCTTGCATTTTCTTGAACTCCGTGCTTGAATTTTGGACATTAATGGAAAGTTGAAATAGTCAAAAAAAAAACAACTTATTTTATGTATAACTCCCTTCCTGATGATGGCTATTAGTTTTATTACTTTTAAATGTTCAAAGTTTATAATGTCAAAGTGTCTGTGATGTTAACACACACAGTTTGGGTTCTGTGTTTAAATAGCTTCGTGGCCACTCAGCAGCAACTCTTTGATGATCGTTCCGCCTACCCTGCGTTATTTGTATTCCTTTCTTGGTTGCTTGGCTTACACTTCATTAGCCATTTCCAGATGCCCTTCCTCTTGGATGCCGTGCACACGGCTCTGGGCTGACAAGTTTTCAGCTGATGGGAACGCTGCATCCATTACTCCTAGTGAGAAGTATGTTATTAGTCTACTTGTGGTTCTTTGAAGGTAATTTATTTTCATTTATTGCATCTGGGTGCGTTTTCTTAAAAATTATATCTTTCCTGAATCCTTGAACAAATCCGTAATTATTTCTTATTCTCTCTCCGGTACCCCCTTCATTCTCTACTGGGATTCTTATTAAAGGAATGTTGGAGACATTCTTCAGTCGTTGGAGAAATAGGTGAGAACAAAACCTATTCTTCCATTTCCCATGAGTGTTTATTAAAGGAATCGTAAACTACGTGTTTCTCTGTGTGGCTTTCTCAGACCAGTTAGTCTTACCTTCTGTTTCACAAATTCACTTCAGCTTTCCGGCCTCAGTGATGCCCCCTGTGTGGTAGGCAGAATTCCGAGTGTGGCCCACACGTGTGAGATCCTGTCCACATTGAGCTCAAGTCGGTAGAGCCTGTGAGTGTCATGGCGTAGCTCACCTTGATTGTGAACTACGAGTTACATGGCTCAGGGGAGATGAGCTGGGTGGGCAGAATCTAATCACGCCTTCCCCCTGAAAGCAGAGCGTTCCCTCTGGTTATTAGCAGAAGTCTGAGAGATTCGGCGCACGGAGGAAGTTGGTGCACCAACACCGGCTGACAAGATGGAGGCTGCCGTGTGGGATGGGTGCTGGGGGCCACGACCAGGGCAGAGCTGCCCCGTCGACCTGCAAGCCCACCTCGGAGCAGCTGGACCTCAGACTGCTGGTGACAAAGACCTGGACTCTGCCGACCACCTCCATGAGTTGGAAGTGGAGTCTTTTCCAGGCACATGGATTTCTCCCTGTGAAAGCCTGGGTAGGGGACCAGGAGAGCCCCCTGAGCCTCTAACACAGGAATAAAGACGTGTCATTTTAAGGATGCACGTTGGCAGCAATCTGTCATGCAGCAGCGAAAACCTGATACTCCATCTACTACACTAACAAACAGACAAACAAAAAAAATGTCTACATTTCCTGTCTTCAAATTTGTAATTGCCTCTTTTATTCAGTCACCGGTAGTAATTTAGACCTGTCGTGTTGAAGAATATCTTTGTCTTTCCATCAAAGGTTGAGTTTCTACCCTTTGAATATCCTGCCCATATTTACTGTAAGGTCATAGTCTCCTGTAGAATTAACTCCATCTAGAGAGAAGTCCTCTTTTGATAGTTTCCTTTGTGTTTCTCAATATTAAATTGTTGGTAAGTTGTTTGGATAGTTTGGCTTGTGGTCATTTAGGGAGTGCTTTAATTCTCTCTTTCTGTCCCTTTGTGGCTGTGCTTTCCTGTCTCTGGGTCTGGTAGCGCTTCCACCTGCCGTCTGTGCCAGCCAGTGCAGAGCCGTTCCTCAGAACTGTCGTTTGGGGGCCTGGTCTCAGAGTGCTGTTTGGGGAGGTCACTGATCCCGTTATAATGAGCCTGTGGGAATCCTATCTCAGCTCTTGGTTGAAAGGCTGTCCTGTGTCCTCTCCTTCTCTAGGCACAGCTTTATTTTTTAAATTTTTTTAAAGATGTTTATTTATTTGACACAGAGAGAGAGATCATAAGCAGGCAGAGAGGCAGGCAGAGAGAGAGGGGGAAGCAGGCTCCCTGCTGAGCAGAGAGCCCGATGTGGGGCTTGATCCCAGGACCCTGAGATCATGACCTGAGCTGAAGGCAGAGGCTTGAACCCCCTGAGCCACCCAGGCGCCCCTAGGCACAGCTTTAAAAAAGTGTGGGGATCATTCCTCGCCCAGGTGACTCAGTGGGTTAAGTACCCAACGCCTGATTTCAGCCCCTGAACTCAGGGTCGTGAGATCCAGCCCAGCATCGGGCTCCACGAGGTGGGTGTGCTTGAGATGCTCTTCCTCTGCCTGTCCCCCGCTTGCACTCTCCCTTGCACCCGCTTTCCCTAAAATAAATCTTTAGCAAAATCCACTGGGGAAAGTGAAATTGACAACTGTTTTTTTGTTTTCAGGCCCCTTTTGAGATAAGGAAATACTTTATCTGGCACGAAGGGGCAAGCCTGCTAGGAAATGCCCTATTCCCTTTGACACCTTGGGGGCCGCGCCTTTCCCAAACCTCCTGGATGTCAAGCTCCAGCCCCACTGACCTTTTGGAATGTTAAGCCTGGCTCACAGAAAAGCAGCACCATGTTTTAGAGTAAGCTTGCCTCGTTGCTACTCTCTGCCAATATTTCACCTGCCAACCTGACTGGAGCAAGAGAGTCAGCAGGAGGTGAGCCCCTCCCCCACCTCAGCTAGAAGTCACAGGCGCTCCGCCTCTGCCCCTGCACTGTCCTCTTCTCTAGAGCAGAAATGATAATTTCTGCCCTCTGCCTTCCTCAGGAGTTTTTCAACGCTGTCAAATGGGATGAGGTGACCAAAAGTGCTTTGAAAACTGTAGCATTTACTAAAAATACTAAAAAAGTCCTCTGTGTTAACTTGTATCCATCACCAAATGCTGGAAATGTCACATGCAAGGCATGGTAAGAGCCTTTTACCTAAGAAGATTCAACTCGGACACTGAGGGGACCAGGCAGTAAACAGGAAAAGCGTAATGACAATTCGAGGTCTCAGTCTGTACGATTCGTGCTCTCCTTGACACTTGTCAAAGGCTGTATTTTGAGGGCAGTCACAAATTTCATGTACTATAGGATTTTGGTACAAGTCTGTGAAATGTCCCTTGAACATTCAGAATCTATTCAGACAAGCTGGGAAATAGTTTCAGATCGTTTTTAGTGGAGAATTCCATGAAAGCATGTTTACTGCTCATGTGGCTCTGCAGCTGGAGAGGGGAAAAAAAAAATTAAAAGAACTCTCGGGATATATGTTGGATACAAATAGACTTGTTTCCAGACAGCCAAGTGGTAGGTTTTTATTAAGAGGGACCAGATGTTTTTAGGCAGGGAATGAATTTATTCTGTTTCATTTTTCATCCAAATAACACAGAACCTTGAATATGCAATGTTACCAGATGGACTTGACCCAATATCCTTTATGCAGGGGGAAAAAAAACTTATAATAAACGAGGGCCCATGTCTCAGAAAGGCACTATGCAGAAAGGGGGTCAGCCCGGCCACAAGAGCCCAGGGTACTGAAATCAGGCAGATCTCGAAGGGGAGAACAGGAGCTTCTTTCCATAGATGATCAAAGTTGCTCCCAATACAGCCACACACATGATCCAGAGAACGTGGCCGTATGGGAAGGGTCACAAGCTCTGGGGGTTGAAAACAGTAGTAGAATATTCGTCCATCTCAAGGGTGGAGAACAAGGCAAGGATTTGAGGACGTCACAGGAAAATGCACATACATGCTATACTGTCAACACACAGAGGTCTGGGGTTTGCGTTAAATTTCTAGAAGCAGAAGGAGGCACTCAGCTATGACATCTGGCTCCAGGGTCGGGACCCATGTTATGTTGGAAATGACAAAAGCAAGGCATAGGACAGAGTCTAAGCCGGGGACAAAGGAAACTAGCTTTTTTTTTTTTTTTTTTTTGAGATCCTACCTACTCTAAGGACAATGCAGGGTTTTGCATGTTATTAAACTTAATGATATTTCTGTAATTAAACATCACCATCCTGATTATCAAGGTGGAGGAAGTGGAAAAGAAGATTAATTTTAAGGTTAAATGTGTATCTAACAGCCTCAAAGAGCATCTGAGACATGATTGGTGTTAGACAATTGCAGATATGTTGTTCTTACACCGTGTGGGAACCCCGTATTTCTGAACTCCCCATCAGCTTAGGCTGCTGGCCACGGACAAAGAAATCTCAGTGACAGGAGTTCTATTGCCTCTCATCTCTGCTTGGACGTTGCCAGATTTTAACCCGAACACATCTCTCTCTTTTATTATGTTACACGAAGCAGGAAGGAACAGTGGATACCTACCCAAGCTCTAAGTTTTGCCCACCTTCTCTAAGAGCAAGCTTCTCAAAGTTCTGAGTTACTCCAGATGAAACGTTGACAATTTTTTTTTTGATACTGGATAAATTGGGTATTTGGCTATTTGACATTTCACCACGGCATCTCAAGTCACCTCCGGATTCCCGGGCTGCCCACCTTCCGACCAGTAAGCCAGTGTCACCAGTGTCGGTTTCCTGATTGTTCCAGAAGCATCCTTCGTGTTAGTCAGGATACTGGCTAAGCTACCGTAACAAAGAAATCCAAAAATACAGCAGCTTAAGCTCGGAGCCGTAGGGCAACATCCCGAGAGCAGAGAGAGCTTTGGTGGAGCTGCTTTGCTGCTCCCGAGGGAAAGGGGTGACAGCTGAGGGAAGCCATCTGCAGGCCGATGACCCAGAAACTGTACACATGCCTTTCTCGTCTCCACCCTTGGACCAAAACACCACCACCTGACCGCACCTGCTTTCAGGGAGACTTAGAATTGCATTCAGTAGCTGGGCAGCCACCTACCAGTGGAAACAAGGAGTTGATTCTATCTAAAGGGAAAATATCAATGAGAAAAGTGGGGGCAGTTACAAGGGTCGGCCAAGTAGACCTACTCGCCCAGGATTATGCCATGATAGGTACTTATTCTATTTAGTGTATTATATTCAGATAGCGGTTAGCACTTATTGTAATTGTTTATGGACACGTTGTTGTGCCTTTCCACTCTAGATTTCAGGAGAGGCTGGGCCGTATCTCTGTTTCCTCACCACTTAGCAACTGATCTGGTGGGTGGACTTTAATCAGCGCTCAGGAGATTGGGTGAAACTGTGCTGCTCATGCTCAATATAGTCACAGTTCAATGTTACACATGAGGCGTGTGCGTTAGTACCCGGTGCACGACAAGAGACGGCGAGACAAATGGGAAACACAGATTACTTTAACTCAAGAGTTCTGATTTGTACGTACATTTATCCTTAAATATATTTAACAACCAGGATGACTGATTTTTAATGTAATATCTTATAATGCTTCATCGGTGGAGCTATTTTAGCACTTTGTCATTGTGTTTTAACGATCTGTTTTCCTGCCTTGCTTCCAGACCGTGACCTGCTGGAGGCAGGTGCTGAATGTCAGCCTGGTATTTCCAGTAAGTAGCAAAACTGATGACATCTCATAGGTGTTCACTAAGCATGTGCTGAAGGAATAATGGACGAGAATATCAAGTCAAATAAACCTGATGGAGAGAAGGTGCAAGGGGGGTAGATGTTCCTAAATGGTGTACATCCCCTTAAGCAGGTTGGTTTCTTCTCCAGTGTGCCTGATACATGATTTTTTTTTTTAAACAAGGCAATTTCTCATAGTTCAGTTACTTTCAATTCACCACACAGAAAATGGCCAAGAATGACAAAGCAGCATCTGTTGATAGCCCAGTGAGCCATAGATACCACAGAGATGGGACCCTCCCCCTGTGCAATTGACATCTCGTATTATGTGCAAGGTTACTGTGTTTATAATTTATAATTGTCAGGGTGTTACCGGAGTAGCAAGGTAAAAGACAGAAGATCTCAGTTAAAATTTCAAATGATGCGTGTATATACATGTGTACATTTATACACGCATATACATATAGAATGTACATGTAACACTAGAGTATATAACTACAATTATATATTATATGCAACTATATATGTATTATGTATTTACATGATATATGATATGCATTTATGTATTATCTGTATTAAAATAATTAACATGTTTTTACATTATTATATTTTAATACTATGCCAACATAATATAATGCCTACTTTATATATTTTATTATGCATGATTTATATATCACACATAAACTACACACACGTGCACCACATCTAAATTTTAGACGTTGGGTCTTAAGCTGGTACCTCTGATTCTGCCGCCTGCATTCTGATTGCTCCCACCTTTCATTATGGGGCATGAGGACTGTTGCTTATTCTGGAAGCTGAAATGGCTCACAGGGTCTTGTGGTGAAACAAAGTTGGAATGAAATTAGAAAGCGTTGTCCTGGCGGCCTGGCCGTGGTGGGCTTCCTGTTGGAGTCAGAATATGAAAAGGCCCTTCCATGAGGGGAAGGAAAGGCCTGGTGGGCCCAATGCAAGAGGTCAGGAACTTGTGTGAGCACCCGCGCTGCCGTCCGCACACGCGTGCACACACACTTGCACGTGCACAGACCGGAAAGGACCGAGGGCGGGGTGGGGGAGATGAGTGGGAGCCCCACACATGTTCTGGGGGAGCCCGGAGGGAGGGGCAGCGTGGCAGAAGAGAAAGACAGTGTTTTTCCTCCACGCTGGGCTGGAGGCCATCCAAGGGTGTCACCTTGTGCGGGGTCAGTCCCCCAGAGGTGACCCGTCCTGGGGCGGGGACAGCCTGGAGGCCCTAGGGGAGGGCCAGAGTGTTCTAGGGCCCAGGCAAGGACACTCGTACAGAGGAAAGGGCCATCTTGCCTTCAGATGTCAGGCGGTTTTCTTCTGATTTCTTGAAGGCAGCCTGTAGTGGAAAGGACATGGGACTGTGGCCAACAGTCTGGATTCCAAGTTCAGCAGGATTTATTCTGAGACCTTAGGCAGATCATGGCTGTGCCTCGGCTTCCTCATCTGTCAGGTGGCGCTCAAGAATACTTCCCTGGACTGTTCTGCGGGGCTCCCGGGGGAACAAGGAAGAAGGAGGCATGTTTTCAAACGTTTATATGTTGTTAAAAAAAAACTGTGATCCCCGACTCAGCATGTGTTTCTCTGTGTGTATTTCTGTCCCTTATATTTGGAGGTGTATGATGTGGGGGACCTACCTTCATCTCGCTTCTTTCTGGGGCAGGCACTCTGGAACCGGAGCCGAGGAGAGCAGAGGCGGGACTCAGCTCAGGGCTAAGAAACACCTGATCGATCACCTGTTAGAACATCCTGTGCTCATCTCCAACACTGGATGTTCCTCCAACTCCTTAAAAACACGCCCATGACACGCAACGTTCTCATGTCACTTCAGAAGTCAGAATCTTTCCTGAAAGCATTTTTAGAAGGTCACGAGCATTGCAATTTCAATCTCCATTGTACTCTGAAGTTCCTGATTTCTGAGGACATTTACTTTTAGTTTTCGCTGATTTAAGATATGTGGCTCCCGTAATTAACCTTACCAGAGCTTAGGACAGAATGATTTATTATTTTAATAGGCTGAGCCAAATATCTTTTTTAAAAAAGTATCTTCAGAACAGATAAGTGAAGGAAGAGCATTTCTGTAAAAAGTCAGAAATCTTGCAATGATTTCAAAGAAGGTATAAATATATTTTATATATATAATATAAATATAATAAAATAGATATATATTTTAAATCACTAGATGAGAAATTGTCTAACCTTTTTCTTTTACCCACACTTATATCCTTCTGCTTCAACATAGTAAGTCTTCTTGGTACAACAAGATTTGGAAGTTTGAATCCCATGCAGGTTTGGGGAGTGATATATAACTTTCCTTACCTTTAAAATCCCTGATGTGATTTCTGTGAAACTAAGGAAGTACTATCTTCTTTAAAATATATTGAAGACAAGGGGATTTCGATGGTATTTATTTATTCATTTATTGCTTTATTTTTGTGTCGCCTAAAAGAAACACTCTACGACCCCCCCTTTCATGCACTCCCCTTTCCAGTGTTGTCCTTTCCACAATTAAGTCACATGAATTCAATGAGCTGCGTTTCTTGGCTGAGGTTAGCATCTCTTTCTATAACTCAGGCTGCCTACAAAGTGATAGCATCATCTTTTGGGTCAGTGCTTGGAAATAATAGGTAAAGTTTCTGAAATCAACTTTCTGAATGAACTCCGATCCCACCACTCAGGAATCCATGCCAGGATTTGGTGGGCACCGGGCCCACCCAGAAGGAGGTTTGTTAGCACAAAGCCTGGTGCCAGGGTCCCCGGCAAGGTGTGGGTGGGGAGCTGCACAGCCTCCTCTCCCCCAGGGGGCTCAGGGAGGGGAGTCCTATACCTGTTACCGGCTGGGCAAGGGGGCAGTTTTTCAGCACTGGGAGAATGTGCAAAGTGAATTCTTCAAAAATAATAATTAGAGGCTTGTAATGTGTGTCCCACTCAGGACTCTCCTGCTGTGATCATTTTTTTTTTTTTTGGAGGGGAGGGAAATGTGTTTCCAGAGGCTCTTTTTTCCTCCTCACAAACACAGCACACAAACAGCCTTCTCAAAGGGCTCTCCATCTGAGACAAGAGTTTTTGTTTTTGATGTTGGAATTTTAATGTCTTTGCTTCCCAGCGTTTGCCATTCCCCTAAGACTCTATCGCGTAAAAGCTGGAGTTTAATGTGTGCAGTTTTCTTTCTTTTATGGGGAGGGGGCATTATTTTTGCTTTTTATTTTAATTTTACCTGAATATTTCACAATTTTATGCAGAAAAACATTATTTTAGATTGCATTAGCTATGCCCATTGTTGTATTTGAAGTAGTCTCATATGCTTGTTAATGGTGATCAAATGTACAAAGTTGCTATTCATTGCGTACATATTAATAAGGTACATAAATGGCAGTAAGATACCCAATCTGCTGATACTGAACTCAGATCTTCTCCCTTGACGCTCCCCCTTCTCATGTAGTTCATAAAATCATTTGCAGAAACTTCAGATGCATCCTTAATCCTCAGCATATGAGATTCTAATAGATGTTAATAATAATCTTCTAGTTATAATGGTCCTATATTCCAGAGAGCTCTAGATTTGGATTTTCTGTGTCAGTGCTTCCTCTTGTGATCCTCGAAGAGTTCATAACTTTTAGTTAAGGAAATGTTGCAACCTGTATATCAATTGCTTTTCTTAGTATGATTAACTTCTTTTTTCTTTCTTTTTTTTTAAGATTTTATTTATTTATTCAACAGGGAAAGAGAGCACAGCAGGAGCAGCAGGGAGAGGCAGAGGGAGAGGGAGAAGCAGGCTCTCCACCCAGCAGGGAGCCCGATGAGGGGCTGGATCCCAGGACTCTGGGACCATGACCTGAACCGAAGGCAGATGCTTAACCGACTGAGCCACCCAGATGCTCCAATATGATCAGCTTCTTAATAAATCAGTATTAATTGAAATGCCTAACTGACATTGAATACAACTTGGTAAACATGTCTTTAGCCCCTACGCTGGGTGTGATGACCCCCAAGATCTTCAGGGCGGTGGGCTCCAGGTGTAGTCCCAGTCATTAAGAGTAGACTATTTGTTTCAACTCCGACAGCATACTTGAAACATTTTTTTTTTAATTTCTTATTTGGATGCAATGAAAGAGTTAGAGTCAAGTAAGAAAATAGTAATTGGTATCCATAATCCATTTCTAAATAGATTCTCTTCACAGCCCAGTCAAATCTGAGTAGGATGACATCAGGATGTTATCAGAGAGGGTATTTATAAAAGTATGACCAAGACATAAAAGGAAATTTCAAATGTGACTAAGCAATGGGTAATTAGAACTATAGGGAGAGCATGTTGGGGACGCACAGAATTCTTCACGGGAGGGGTGGATTACCTCATAGCCTGCAACTGAAGGAAACTCCCAATATATTAGGATCTTCTGCATTCCCTCAGCCCGCGTGTTTGTTGAGCACCTATCCATGCTATTTTTTCTTCCCTGACTCCTTATCTTTCCCACTGAACTGTTGTCCAATATAATAAGCATGGCATATTTAAGAACTTGAAGGAAAAATGCCGAGTTCACACACCCAAATTTCTGATTTCGTTAAGAGGAAACGGAGACCCGTTTCCTCCCTGCTCCCCGCTGAACAGAGAGCCCGATGTGGGGCTCGATCCCAGGACTCTGGGATCATGACCTGAGCTGAAGGCAGAGGCTTTAACCCACTGAGCCACCCGGGCGCCCCGCAACTTGGAGTTTAATATGAGGAAGACTTCTCTGGTATTTCTGGTATTTAGAAGTTTATAAAAGTCAAGTAAGCTCCCTCCTGAAGCCAAGGATTTGGCATCTTCAAGGTTTGAAAGGCAAGAAAACTTTGATTCAGGGACGTGGTAGAAGAGCTTTCTGCCCCGGACAGATGTTCCACCTGACACGCTCTCTTATCCACTGAGGAGTAAAGTTGTTCCCTGCCCAAGCACGGCGGAGGGAGCCTCCCGTCCCCGGGCACAGGAGCAGCCCTGCGGGGTCGGGGACAGGGAGAACCCGCTGCGGTTCGCGTCGTCTCGAAGATGCTTTGCTCTCGAGCCTGCAGAGACGTCCAGCTTGTCGGCCTTCCTCGTGGCTCCGGGGTGACAGGCGCATGGCTGCGGATCAGCAGGTGCACGTCTGACGCACAAGGACGAGTTCCAGCAGAGTCCTGCGGACAGAACGGGAATGGGGAGGGTTCCAGACGTGTCTCTGCGCATCTCCAGGCTCCTGCGCGGGCAGACCCGTGACACCGATGGGAATGCACACAGTCGCCCCCACAGCCGTGCCTGCGGGATCGTCCGGTCCCAGCTGTCCGCCGCTGCAGCCCCCTGGGCGACCCGGGGCTGCGGGAGGGCAGTTGGCGGTACCCCCTCCTCAGGGGCCCACGTGGTTAGTGATTTGACCAGATCCACATATTCCGGGGGAGGGCCCTCTGCTCTCTGCCTCTCTCCCTGTCTTGTCATCACGTTATATTTATATTAGGACAACATTAGATGGCATGCAATATTGTGTTATGTATTTGTGCATGTTCTACGATAATATTATGTATTAGGTATTTCACTGCACCATCTCTACGACCTAAGAAGGTGGAAATGCTGTGAAAATCAGCTCCCTGCTGTCTGCACGGGGGCTCAGGAGGGCACAGCCACCTCCTTCCCCCCACGAATGTGCGCGAACCCACTCACTGGTCAGTCACGGCCAAGGACCGCCGGGAGCGGGGCTCTGCATGGAGGGCTGAGGGCGAGCGGGAGGGGATGGGGCTTCTGAGGAGCGTCATCCAAGGAGCCCCGTTGCTGAGGCCTGAGGTCCTATTGACAGACGAGGTCCCCCACCCAAGGTGAGCTTCACGTCTTCATCAGGCAAGGAGAGAGAAGGTTGTGGGAGGACAGCCGACTTCTATCCAGTGGTTTGTTTTGGGAACCAAAAGACCTGTATCCTTATAACTTTAATTTACATTCCCTTTGGGTTTTCTTTCTGCTTCTCCTTTGCCTTCTCACTTTTCCCCTTCATAGCTCCTTCCTTTCTTGTATTTTTTTAAAGATTTTATGTCTTAGAGTGGTTTTAGGGTCAGAGCCAAATGAGGAGGAAGGCACAGAAATTTCGCACCCCCGCTGTCGCCCACATGGATATCGTCCCCTCTGCCATCGTCCCCACTGGGGGGGGGCAGTGGTTACAGGTGCTGGGCCCTCACGGACACCCCGCGATGCACCATCCTCGGCCCCGTCTTGGTGCACGTTGGAGTTCCCTCTCAGTGGGGCTCGCCCTGTGGGTGCAGACCTTCCCTTGTCCTCTGCCCCCCACCTGCACCTGCACACTCTCCCTGTCGTTGGTCTCCCCAGGACTCCTCTCTGGCCCTGTTTCAGACCCCGCACCTTTCCGGGTCCCCCTGGTCCAACACATGAGGAGCTTGAGAGCATCGAGCTTCAGCAGAACCTCTGAGTCTCACGCTGAACGGGGAAGTGCTTTCCAGAGTGATTCCTTTGATTCTCATGATTCTCATTATTTGATGCCGTGTGCTGGATGAGTCTCACTCACGGATCAGCAGGAGCCTCACGACCCATCACACTCAGCACGTGTCCTCATTCTGTCACATCTCCAAGTGACTGCAGGTGAGGGAGACAGACCAACAGAGAGGAAAAGATGGTAAGGGACAGAGAGGGGCAGATAGGGAGAGAGAGACAGAGGGAAGAGAGGTCTACAGTAAATGTAGAGTCCATCCTGAATCTCAAGTCCTTTGTGGAGAGTGACAGGAAAGGGACCTGGACGTCCCGGCACTGGGACAGCAGACTGGCAGGCAAGACGATCTCCTTGAAATCTCCTTGCCAGGCTTCCTTTCTCTCGAGATGCAATGGCAAATCCCGTGCAGCCTGGGATCCAGACCCTGTGACGTAGGTGACTTCAATGCCACAGGGGCTTTAGTCCTTGGTTGACAGGTAAGAGAGGGCTTTCCACCCCTTTCTAAATAGACCCTTCTTTAGGCTGCTTCTTAAAGTGCCCGAAAACACATCTTCTGCCAAACAATATGTGAGCAGGTAGGGACACGTCACTCAGATCTGGCTGAAGATGGAAAATGCAAATCGGCATTCGTTCCCAGCAGGTGGGTTTGCCGCTTGCTGGAGAAACAGAAGCATCGTAACGGAGGGGCAAACCTCACAAGTCTCCAAAGTTTCTTGGAGGGAAAATTGGTAGAGAAGAAACAGGGCAGCGACCACTGTGCCAACCAAAGGAGCAGCGGCTTCATGCACGCCCGCCTGCCCGCAGTGTCCGCTGACTTGGAGGTCAGGTGCGGCGGGCACCAGCAGCCCGACCCTGGCTCTCTTCGGGCCGGGTTTTTGAGGCTGTTATGCATTGAAGGCACCCACTGAAACACTGCAAAACCTTTACTAAGGACTTCCTGTGTTTCTTCTTTGCAGCCTCCCACCTTCATTCTATTCTTTCATGAAATCTACCTAGCATTTTGCAACAAGCCATGTGTTAAGTTTCTTCAAAAATAGTTCCTAGGGGGAGGGGAGAGTATTTCCAAGGGATATAATAAAATTATAGATTTCTTTCAGTTCTTTAGTGCCCTCCTGAATGCAGCCCTGCCCCCTGTCTGCTCTATCATGCATTCAATTCCTTTTAAAGGGGAAAATGGCCCTGTATGTTCAGATATACGACTTTCTTCTTGGCTTGACGATCTGGAAAACAGACTCCAGTAGCAAGGTATATGCCTTTTCTTAACACAAACTTCTTTCCTCTCTGGGGGGTGGGGGTGGCGGGTGGGGGGTAAAATGAAACCTGTCCCAAGCAGAGCAGAAGCATAGCTAGCTGACTGAGAAACACATTCCATGTGAAATGGCAGACAGGGGCCCTTGCTCTCTCTCAAATCCTGGCCTCGGGGTTTCTTAGAATTCAGTCGATTGTTTCCTTGGAGAGGAGGAGCCCTGCACATTCCTCCTGAAGCTTTTGGACTCTCCCTTTTAATCCGTTCTCAAATGGCACAAGTCACAAAGCCTCCCTGGTCTGCCTCGGAGGGAGCTCCCCCCCCCCCCCAACAGGGGACCCGTCCCTGGGACAGTGGCAGTGGCTCTGAGGACCGGGGATGAAATGACCTTCGATTTCACAGGACACTTGGATTCTAAGTGCAGGGTTCTCTTGGTGAGCGATGTGCCCTGATTTGGGAGAAATATACCATTTCATAAGCTTATTTAAATGTTTGGTTTAAGCTTCTCCAAATAGTAAAGTCAATGCAGACTTTTTCTCTCCACTGCAGAGAACATGGACTCATCAGAACCTTCTCTAGAGAGAAGTGCAAAATGTGGGTTATAGATTCACAAAGAAATTCTGTGGCTTTTTTTTTTTAAGGAAATAAAATCAGGATGGATCCAAGAGAAAACCCATAATCATGTTGTCACTTCTGGGGCGATGGGCACCTTTTCCATGCTGTTTTATTGTCTAAATCAGAAATGTCTTCTATCCTCCCTGGGCCTTGGCTTTCTCACCTATAAAATAGACTAGATGAGGGAAAATCTAAGCTCCTACATAATTTCACAGTCCGCAAGAGGAAACTAGACTTTTAAAAAAAATATTAAGCCCTCCTCTGATGGAAGCCAGCGACGACCGACCCCACTCGCACACCCTCCGTGCGAAGGTGGCACGCGCTCTCCCGTAGGAACCCACGCAGGCCAAGGATGCTTCTCTCCACGATGGAAGTCCAGGATGACCTCTCTTCGCCTTCCGTCCCTAACCGGGTCTCAAAGCCCACCGCCGGTCTCCCCTGTGAAATTGCTCTTTGGCAGACGGAGGGAGGCTTCGTGACGGGTGCCACTTGAGAAAGGATTGAGAGGGAGAGTTCAAAAACTTCAAGAGGAGCACAGAGGCTTCCTTCTGCCCAAGGAGACAAAGATTTTCACACCTGGGAGCCAACAAATTACATTGAATTGAATCCCAGTTAATAGCCTGTAATTTTCACGTTGGAGACTAAGGATTTCAGATTTAGGAGACTTTGTATTTGGTTCTCGCCTATGATTCACCTCTGCCAAGGGAAGTTATACAGACGGGGGCCAGAAAGAGATGTCCCCTGGATGTAGTAGGGTGGGAGAGAGCTCCCTCCTTCCCCTGGTCCTCCTTGCTAGACGGGTCAAGACTGCGCCCACGCGTCCACCAGGGGGCGCCGACCCCCACCGAACGCAGGCTCGCGTCCCAACCCCTTGACAGCCCAATGGAAGACATCTGCCTCCACCGGGCCACCCATCTTTGTAACGCGTCATTATTTGGCTTGTGTCTGGAGAACCACATTTTTAAAAGATACAAATACATCTGGCAAATACAGCATTTTGATTTAAACATGGTAACCTATACGTGCATAATTTTTCAAGCTATAAAAACAGTCATAGAGTCAAATTCACCATAATATCATTTCAGACGTGCTTCTATTAATCTTTGTCAATTGTACAAAGCCTGGAAAGTGGAGAAAAGCGTGGTGGGGGAAAAAAAAGGTGTCGACCTTGAACATTTCTTTTTAGCTATTTTTCTAAGGAAGTCCATCAAATTAAGTCACGCTGGTGGACAGCACATAATGATCCTGGCTTTTTAAATCTTTTTAATGATAACATTTGGTCACAACTATGAAAGAGCACAAATTTAATGCCGCTCTTAAGTCTGCACATTCTAAATTTGGAATCATAAAAAACAGTGATTTTCCACAATTTTCATTTATGATAAAAGATTTCTATGATGCAAAGAAACATGAATAAGCTACATGACTTGCAGGCTGAGATAATCAGCACGTTTTGACGTGAAATGGCTGAGGGGATGACTTTTGAAAGCACATAAATGAGTGATAGATCCCTTACTCACAAACTTTGTCCGAGTTTAAGACACACACACGCACACGCGTGCACACACACAAACACACGCGCGCGTGCACACACACGCGCGCACACACACAAGCGCGTGCACACACACAAGTGCGCACACACACGCACACACACACACACGCTGTACTTAAGAATATGTGTGTGTGTATATACACATACACTATAAATATTATATATATAGTACTTGTATATATGTTACCCTCTCAGTAAACAATGTAAACAGTTAAGATGAACATCTAAGGTCTATCAGGAGAAGTTCTAGTTTGTTACTTTAAAATGCGAGTTTTTCCAGCGATGATCTGCATTCTGTTGCCCTCGCCCCTACCAAGTCTTAAGCACGGTGCACGTTTAAAAGAATTTGATAGAAAGTCTAAACTTTGGTTTGTTGAGAAACCACACAGTTATTCCAGGCAGTTTAGATTTGGACATGTGGAAGTTTATTATTATTTTTTTAATTTTAGTGTCCAATTGATATGAAATGAAGACACTGTTTTTCAAAGGGATAGAAAAATAAACACGATGCAAATTTTAAGTCAATTTCCTATCATTCTTTTGTTCTCCAGTTCCTGTGACTCAGACATACTAACCCTAACACGCAGTGCAATTGCTTGAGGTACCTTGTTTGTGCCTTTTTAGCCAGCTGTGCACCTTCTGCACGAGTGTGTGTGAGTGTGTGTGTGCGTGTGTGTCTGTATGGTGTGTGTTGGGGGGAAAGTTCAAGGAACAGATCACATGGTGGAAGAAAAGGAAAAGCTGGATTTATTGTTGGTTCTGGTTTAAAACTTTTTGATCTTTATTTTCCCAATAGAAAATAGGATCAGATATTTTGCAGTGTTTCTTCCAAAGCTCAAACCCTTTGGATCTCTGAAAATTCATCTTATTGCATAATTGCATGACTTCTTTTCTGTTCTCTTAGAGATATTGTAGTGCGTGCCGAGGCTAGACTAGCTTCGAGTGCATAGACGCTGCCTGGTCAATTTCCTGTCATCCTCTATGTATCTATGTATATATCTCGCTATAATATATATTATCTAGTTATCTATTTATCTACATATGATCTATCTATTTACAATTCATCATCTATGTTTCTATCTATCCATCTGGTATCTAAACTATCATCTTTCTCCTCCTCCTTCTCCCCCTCCCTCCCCTCCCCTCCTCCCCCTTCCCAACTCTCCTTCCGGTGGCTTCTCCTCCTCCTGCTCCTCTTCTCCTCCTCCTCCTCCTCCTTCTCCCTCTTCTTTTTCTTCTTCTTCTTCCATCATCATCTAGAAAATAACCAATATTTTCCCCTTGATCCATCTGTTCCATGAGAGATCCTAAGTTTTGATCATTCTTGTTGTCTACCAGCATAATTTCCCATTTTCCCAAACACCACATATGTATGTTAAAATCAAGTATTTAGTCTGATAGGATATTGAGAGAAAGCACCAGAGGCTGATGAATACGGTGCTTGATTTAAAATCTGGAAAGATGCTGGGGGAAAGCTGATATGATTTACTATGTGAACCTGCAGGAGTCTCTGGGGGCCTCAAATCTCCCAAACAGAAGAGAGTAACAGTCCTGTTCCCCCTGCAGTGACACACACTGACCAAGACAGCCTCAGTCCATCAGGAGAGACTTGCTGTTGAAATAGAAAGCATAATTCCACATCATTTTCATTATTTCCTTAAAAGGAATGTATCTTCGAAAAATAATTAAAAACAGATAAAATATGGTCCTAAAGACGAATAGATCTTTTCGGATTTTATCTGTGCTGTGCAGAAAATCTCCTGTGGGTGAAAGACTGTATAAAATTAGATGCTAAATGTTAACTTAATAATTTCATCATTCTTTGGAATAGCATTTAGGTAACTCAAGCCATAGGACACACAGCATACATTAATATGGCTTTAAAATGCCTTCAGACTTAGTCTTGTGCTTAACATGAAGAGGAAGAAGAGGAAGAAGGAGGAGAAGGAGGAAAGGAAGGAGGGGAAGGAGAAGGGGAACAAGAAGGAGCAGAAGAAGGTTCCTATAAATTTGGCCATTTTAAAAACCACGCTGGGCCATATTGGTATCTTTCTATATAGGTACTCTGAGACCACAGCAGAACTCAGCCTCATAAACACTCACTAGTCCCTCCCTTGTGCTTAGTTAATTACAAAAGTCAATCAAACAAATGAACAAACAAACAAAAAGAAAACAGATTATCCTGTCTCTTTTGGAACTTGGGAATTCAAGTAAGCTGATGATTTATTCCATATATATTAGATCCAAGGGCAAATGTCTGAGCCAATGATCAAAAGGCCATCTCTGCAGCAGGGTCCACAAGAACAGAAAGAATCCTAGAGGGACCATAACAGCCAACTTAGGGCACCATCTTTTTCTTGAACACTGCTCTTTATTATCTGGCTTCTCTGGGTTCTCCCTATCATTTAGCCAGGAAGCTGATTCTGAATTTTCTTACAACAGAATAAATAGCAGAGATACTAGAAGACTTTTTGGGTAGATATTCAAAAGTTCCAAGACTTAGAGAGACTTAGAGGACTTGGGGAAGAGGTGAACCACCGAGAAAGGGGTTTGCAGGTACAGAGGGAGACATTATCTCACGCACGGTCCAAATCCCTTCCTTAGGTTGGAGAAGCCTTACTACATGAGTCTTACCTCGTGGGAAGCAGAGCCCATGTCCTACTACAGTAGAAAAAAGCAGAATAGCCATTCTTCTGACTTCCCCTCAACTGTCAACAGGTGTCTGGGTAATAGGACTTCTGCTTAGGGAATCTCCTGTTCCGATCTGGGATTTCTAATACAGAGCAAGCGAGATGAGGGAATGGCTAGGGGAGGCTTGGTGAAGGCATCGGCAGGGCCAGCCTATGGTGGGGGGTAGGGAGGCCCTTCTGGCCCATTCCAGGCCCAGGCTCCTGCTTGTGCTTCTGGCCGTCTTGCCTCCTATCTGTCCTGCCCTCAGGCCCCCTAGTCTGGCTCTACATTACTCCAAGCCACTCTGTGACCTAACCAAATTCCTTTTAGACTCGAGTTAGCTGTTAATTTTGTGCCTTGCAACTCAACGCCATGATGCAGACAGAGCTAACGCCATTGTCACTCCATGAGTTACATTGTAACTCTCACTCCATGTAAGAGAAGCACATCCTGCTTCTTGCCTACGTCTGAAGGCAGGAGCTGCCTCCACCGGGCATTTCCATAATCCATCAGTCTGCAAATCTTTCCATCTCAAAGCCCCGCTGTGCCCTTAATTATTATTCACGACACCAAAGAATGTTTTCTTATGCCATTTGTATTTATTTAAATACATTTTTAATTAAAACTGAGAAATCATAAAATATGTATTTACTTGCTTACCAATGACGATATAATTTCGTGATATTTTAGCACAAATAACACATTTTTCCAAAGATTCGGTGAGTATAGTGTCAACTGTTTTCCCAGATCTCTTTATTGTCGGAACAGACAGAAGAGAGCTCGATCCCCATTTCTTCCCTGCACCGGCTTGTTCTTACTGCTTGTTAGGTTAACATTGCCTCAAACAGGGATGAAGGATATTTTAACAGCCTTTTCAGGTGACTGTGTGTGTTCTCCTATGATAGGACATTGAAACTTGAACAGTGTTTGTTTCTTAAAGGTTAATGGCAGTATGAATTCTGGGCCCAGACCACTGAAATTCATTGCATCGATCTATCCCGTATTCTGAAGGGACTTTTCACTCCTGCGTGATTTTGCAACGCCCGTGCATTCCTTGTTGGGAAAATACTGGCTCGGGGAGTTATCTGGATTTTCTACATGTCAACACATTTCATTATATAATAGTGGAAAAAAACCACGTCTGTTCCTATCACCACCCATCCTGTTAGAAATATCTCTAAGGATCGAGAAGCTGTCACATTAGCGCGACGGATACAAGTTTTCCCTATTTCTGGTTTTCACTTGAGAATTCCAGTGTTATCATTGGCGACAAACACAGTTGGTTGTCTTTCTTGTGGGGACAGGCTTACTTTGTTCATTTTCCAGAAAAGGTCTCTGCCAGAGACCCAGGTCTGAGTAAGTAGTTTGTCCCTCAGTCTTTCTTTGATGTAAAAAGGTACCCGCTGGAAAAAGCGGCTGACCCCGCCCTCAGCTTCAATGCTTGACAGGTGTGTTCCTCGACTCGCGTGTGCAAGAACCACACAGTGGAGGCACCGGAGGGCTTTCTTCATGCTTGACACGTACGGCACAGAAGAGCAAAGAGACGTTAGCTAAGAGTTGAAATCGAATAACATTAATAACAGATAGCTCCACCAATGGTATTCCTAAGTGGAACTGGCACACTCACTCAGGCACATACACACTCGAGCACGCACGTGCATGTGCACACACACACACACTAAGCTGCAAGGGCAGGGCGTAAAGAACACAGTGGCTGCCAGAACATTTTGCTACTGCTGCCTTGATTTATCCTCAGCCACCCTTGCTTAGTGCCAACCTCAGCGAGGTGGAAAAAGCAAATCCCATCTTAATTTTATTGAGAATAAATTTATTGTGAGCTCACTGATATCCTGGAGTCATCTCAGGCACCCAAGGGCCCACCAAAGGCTCCGAGGAGCTGTGTTACACCTTCTCGTCTCTCCCTCACCTCGGACACCTCCTCTCTCCTCCTCCTTATCTGGTAATCGGGCGCCACTGTAAATTTAGAAGCAATCTGCAAGGACGCTCAGTCCGGACCATGGGCCCATCGCCTCTCCCAGCCTTCCTGTACCTGCGCTGGACGCTTGTCCCAGCGGAGAGACTGCCCAGCTTCCTGCCTGAGACCAGCCCCTCCTTTGGGGGCCCATCCTTGTCCACTAGAGCATATCCGGGCCCGCCTTTGTCCTGCACGCTCTGGCATTCCTACTGATTTATTCCCATCAGAATAAAACCCATAGGGTAGCATCTGCCTTCATCAAACTGGTCTTTCTTCATCTCACATTTGCTCTGGATGCTGCCCCCCTCCGCTGCTTTCCTGCATCACAAATCCTTCCACGTTGATTCTCACGCACCGTGCCCATCCTCCGCTCCTCCCCCTTTGAACCCACTGGAGGAGGACTTTCTTCTCCACAGCTCCATCAAATAGACCCTGACAAGGTCGCCGGGGACC
>CM053610.1:114740796-114764798 GCA_028646535.1 Procyon lotor
AACGAAGGGGGTTACAGTGGAAACAAATCTTCCAAATACCAGGAGTAAAACACTCTTAGCGGGAACATCCAATATTCAGCAAACACACACAATGGGAGTCCCAGAAAGAGAGGAGAGCGAATGAGACAGGAAGGAAGTCTGAAGAAACAAATCATTTTTCTTCAATAAAACTCCCTTGGATTGTTATAAACCTTTTGTTAATTTCCAGAGATCTGAGAAAGCTGATATTGCCAATTTTGGGTATTTTTCTTACTGCTTTTATAGAGAGGTCAATTTTGGAATATTGTTGCTCCGTCCTTCCTACACTGCCTACCTAGCATCGCTGACTTTTCTAACAAAAAATAACTAAATTAAAAATAACTGTGCAATAACTAAATGCACATTTGAAATCATAAAATGTCTTAAAATAGACTGTCTGGGGGGAGAAAAAAATTCATTCTGAAACTATACATCTTGTGAATAATGTATTCGTAGAAAGGCAACCTGTAGTATCCCTCAAGTTAGGGGATTTCTGGGAAAGAAGTCCATTTGAGATTTGACTTTCACTCCCATTTTGAGCTAGACTGCCTCACTTTTACTGTGTGCGTGTGAGAGAGAGAGAGAGAGAGAGAGACAGTGTGAGTATGTGCGTGTGTGTGTGCATTTCTATTATCTGGCACTCAAATTCCCATAACATTTGTGGTTTCTTCTGCTTAGTTGTGATAAGTACTGTGGATTATTTTACACATTGACAGCACTGTAGTTTACAAACGGTAGATCACTGACAATACATAGTGATTTTGTGTGTGAAATACAAGGAATTGTGACTTTGCCAAGGTCACATAACCTATTAACTTACTAGTAGATCCAGAACTACTGTCTGTGTCTTAATATCCGGCTGTGTGACTTGGATGAGGTTAAGATGGTGTTATTTCTGTTTACTTCACTCTGGACATAACGGGATTGTCACTGATGGAAAAATACTCAGACTGGCACCAACAGATGGTAGGATTTGAGAAAAAGGATTGCTTTTATCAGATTTCGGAGTCTCTAACTTCTTAGCATAGTTTTTAACATCTATTTTCAAAAAGCCCCATGCTCTCGAAAACAATAGTTCAGGGCGTCTGGGTGGCTCAGTGGGTTAAAGCCTCTGCCTTCGGCTCAGGTCATGATCTCAGGGTCCTGGGATCGAGCCCCACATCGGGCTCCCTGCTCAGCAGGGAGCCTGCTTCCCTTTCTCTCTCTGCCTACTTGTGATCTCTCTCTCTGTCAAATAAATAAATAAAATCTTAAAAAAGAGAAAGAAAAGAAAAGAAAAGAGAAAAGAGAAGAAAAGAAAAGAACAATCAAGTTGGAACCCAAATATTGCCCTTGTTGCCTTCGTCCGTTGTCTAGGGGAAGTCTTGAATAACTTTAGAAGTGTCCTCAAAGTTTAGGACAGGTGATGCCTCTTTCCTCAGGAGATCCTGAGATCCAGACAGCTGCTTAGATGTGAGAACACCGCTTAGAGGTTTTACACCTGAATTCAAGGACTTGGGGTAGATTTCCATCTTAAAAATCCACAGAGACTTCGAGACATCTTTCCGGAGCATCTGTCCTTGAACTGGTCTGTGCGCTCTGACGTGCTCCCCTTCCCAGGGGCAAAGACAGCCCCATTCCAAGTGTGGAGAAGTCTTACTGCCTTCAGTAAATCTCTGCCACGTATATCTTTATTTTCCTTATTTTTCTCAGAGATTCTAAAGGAGAGAAAATAGTGATTAACAAAACTTAGAAGCCAAACAGCTTCCCATAAGACAAATAATAAATTTTATAAACTTAAGGGAGGGGGTGCAGTCAGTTAAGTGTCTGCCTTCGGGTCAGGTCACGGTCCCAGGGTCCTGGGATCGAGTCCCACATCGGGCCCCTGCTCAGCGGGGAACCTGCTTCTCCCCTACCTGTGTGCTCTCCCTCTTTCTGACAAAGAAATAAATACAATCTTATAAAAATAAACTTAAGGAGAAATGCTACTTCTTAGGAAGGCTCTCTAGGAAAGTCTTTTATGAGGATCCAAATGACACTAAAAAATCCCGATTCTCATGATTGTAAATAAAAGGGTAATGATGCCCCAGGAGGCGTACTACTTGGTGGGAGGCCCCGAATCTTATGTGGGTCCTTTTGGGTACAGTCCTGGAGGGGGTCCCCCTGCTCACACATTGTTGTGTCTGGTGGGGAGGCAGGCGCGGGCCCGACGCCACACATGGGGCTCCAATGCAGGGGTCCGGGGGGGCCCTGCCGACGGTGAGACAGCGTCCCAAGCGACCAGGAAGGAGCACCCTGCTGAGACCTGGGGCCAGCATTTACTGGGAGAGGGAGTAATAATGGCTGTGAGACTAGTTCGGCAGAGGAGGATCCCCCCAGCTCATGCTTGCTTGCACAAACGATGGGTGCTCAGCAAGTACGGGGCGTGTGCGGGAGGGACTGTGAGGACGGGGCCGTGGTCCTGACTCCCCGACGCAGACTCACTGGTGTGGCCGGGGCGCCTCTCCCAGCGGGTCAGCGATCACAGAGACAATGTCCGCACCCGGATTGGGAGATTGCGTGGGCGTCGGGTGGCCTGCTGTGTGCAAAGAGCTCCGTGAGCACCGGCCCTCCCAACACACGTGCACACACGCACACACTCGCCGGTTTTGTCCCACTGCACACACAGCCCCCTGTTCAGGTCCGTCTGCTCAGAATGTGCACGGGAGACAAGTTACCAGTTTCCAGGTAGAAACAGAGTAACTAGGAAAGATGCGAAGTCTTGAGTCCGGAGGCTGATTGTAGATCAAGCGGGATATAAATAAAAGTAGCAACAGCAACCTCACTGCATAGGAGGCAAATATTGCGGAAGGTGCTTTAGATACATTAAGTCTCAGTTCTCAAGATGACATCACAGTGTGGAGATGACATTGCCATGATAGAACTGAATCTCAGAGACCCCAGGGCCGGCTGTCAGGTCACACAGTCACTTCATGAGAGCCCCGGGGACCCAGGCGAGCGCCCGAGGTTCGGTCTGTGTGCACCGCCCAGCGCGGCGTGGCTTCCGAGCCATCGGGGGTGGGGCTGGCCATTCGCCCCCTGCCCCTTGCCCCCCAGATGCCAGATCTGCGAACCCCACCTGTGCCGCCTGCTGCAGAGCTCAAGGTAAACCAGCGGCCCTGGATTCCTCGTGAGCTTCGGTTTTTCACAGAGCACTTGCTTTGTGATGTTTATTTTCCTCTCTGGCTAGCTTGGCCCAGGCTGGTTGAATCGTAATCTGATTCCTTCCAACACAAACAATTCCTCCAAGTGACCTGTGTGAGGACGACAGACAAAGATCCAGGTCAGTCTCAATATTTGACCAAAAAAAAAAAAAAACTTTCCAGATTTTTGGTATTTCTCCTTTTGATCAGTGCTTTTGCTGGAATGGTTTCCGCTGGCCTCTGAAGGTGGTGGTCCGCACTGAGGGGTCTTCTCTCCTTCCGACGAGCCCCGGAGGGACCTTGCAGGGACACTGTCATGGCAGAGCTGGCCCTGGGGTCACCACCTGCCCCATCCATCCCTGTGGCCGTCATGCTGATTCCAGGCACCCATAGCCTACGACTTCCACTTTCTCTGGGTGCCGGATCAGAAGGGAGGCTCTCTCTCCACCTAATGTTGGCCGAAATCAATTTTTACAAAGGTGACTAGTGCTTGACACCTTATCCCTAGATTGTCAAACATCGTTCCTTTAATTTAAATAGCTCCGACTCTTTGGCCTCTTCGTGGATGTGTTTCTTAATCCAAATCCTTTTTTGGAATGAGGCAGTAAAAAAAAAAAAAAAATGAAACTGCATTGTTTTCCGCATCTCACTCATTTTTCTGTTCATGCATTCCCATCTTTAAAAACTCCTCTGTCTCAGGTGCTCTGTGAGGCTCCCCGAAATGCTAGGTCTTCTGAGATAGACACTCCCAGTGACATTTTACGACAGTGAGGGATGTAGGGTGGTGACTGGTGCTTCTCCATGACCCTTGTTGGTTTCTCAGGAAGCCATCTAGCGGCAAAGAAAGCCCTCCAGCTTAAGATGCCCCGTGTTCACGTCCAGTAAATTCTAGTAAACTCTGGCTCCTCGCAAGCAACTCCCACCCACCCCCACCACTGATCTCCGAGTATCATGGAGAAACCCAATTCAAGAGGGAGCAAGTTCCGCACCCACAAACAGAAACCCAACCCAGACGCTGAAATGAGTGCGTCTCATTTCAAAGATATCCAATACTGGATATCCAATACTAATTGGATAAATATCCAATTTATTTATTTTTGGATAAATAAATATTTATTTATAAATATCCAATACTGCATAAATTGCCAATACTGCATAAGAAACGGAGGGAGCTTTAGGCGGAGCTAGACCGATGAATCAGAGGAGGGACAGAGAGAAAAGTCTGCATCCCATGGGGCCGCTGGAGGGCAGCTGTTGGTGTTTCTGGCCCCGAGGGCAGAGTGATGGCTGGGACAGAATCTTCTCAACGGGCCAGGGAGAGACAGTCTAACTGGGAAAGCACCTTCTGACCACAGTGGGCTTCAGGGGTGAGAGGGCAGCAGAGAAGGAAATAATGGAAACAATCTCACAGGAGTGCCTGGTACTCCTGTCTCACACCGTGTGCCAGACTCCAGCTAAATGCTAAATTTGCTTACTGCAAACCTGTACAGGGAATGTGCCCACCTCTAATCTTTCCTGGTAACTTTAAGAGCGTTAGAGTGTACAAGTCCTGATTTGAAAATAAACAAGAGGGTGTGTAGTAGTCACCGCGGTCGTGTCACAGGTGGGGCCGGACACTGGGGGCCAGGACCCCTGTTGGCCGCATCCAGGGTCCCCGGGGCTTAGGGGACCCATTGGACTTCTCTGAGCTTCTCTTTGCTTCCCGTCCTTCAGGTACAAACCCAGGTTACAGCAGGTCTGTTCCCAGCCCTGCGACCTAGGACTCGCTGTCCTCAGACCGCACTCAACACTTCAGGCCTGAGAAAGACCCCACTTGGAGCGAGACCACAGAGAGAAGTCCACTAGTTGGTGTTTGCTTTGGCCCGGAATTCTCCTAGCCTGGCGTGAGGGGGACCCGATGAATCAGGGGTCTACTCTCTATCGGGCAATTTTTATAGCAATTGAATTGAATTCTCCCGGGAGTCACCATTTCACCAATAAGGAGTTTAGGCCTCGAAAGGCGAGGGGACTCGGTAGGGTTGGCGCCCAGCACGGTGCTTGACCCTGCGGGTAGTGGGGTGTGGGGTGAGGAGTCTGGATGGGCTCTGGGCGAGGCCGGCCTCCTGCCTGCCACCCCTGTGCCCACAACGCTGTCTCGGGATCGCAGAGGGCTTTGACTGCGCGCGTTTCCTTCTTATAAAACTTGTAAACCCCCCAAAAATTACTGCTCCCTAAGTCCAGCTTGTAAAGAAACACCGTTGTGCCACCACGAGGTCCCCGGACGGGACGGAGTGCCGGAGCTGCTTGGAGCTGGGGACACTCCTGCCTCTGACGTCCTGCCAGGCTCGGACATCTGAAACAGGCCAAGAGTGGACACGTTATCTCATTCCCGATACATACAGATTTCCTCCACTGCCCTGCCCTCTGGGATTCACGTCAGGAGCTGTGTGATGTTTGAGAAGTTGCCAATTACAAACACAGACAGGAGATCACCCTGAAATACATTTAAGAAAGCATGAAGACAAATACTCCCCCCGCCCCAATAAAGTAAAACTCATCTTTAATCAAATGATTCTCTCTTTACAATGAAAAAAACAAAAGCAAAGAACAGCCCGGGGCCTGGACATGATGGAACAGTGTCCAGCCCGGGGCCAGCACCCTCGGGGGCTGCGCTCAGGGATGGTCGGCTGCAGGTCAGCTCGCTCAGTCCCTTGTTGAAGTACCGTCACCTTCGTGACAGTGTGGCCCAGAACCAAGCCCAGGAAGCCCAGTAGACGTCTCAGGAGTCATATTTCCCTGCTAAAATAACACTTCAAAGATTGTATTGAAAATAGGAAAATCGCTACATTTGGAGGGTTGGGACAGGGATTTCCCCTTGCAAGTGAAGAGACTTGAATTCGTAATCTCTGTTTTTGAAGACTTGGGTCTGGATGGTGGTTGACTGCTGGAGCCTCCCCCGCTGGGGACAGAAAGGGGCCTGAACTTGGATCCCGAGTGGTTACCGTCCCACGTCAGTAATGGGCAGTTGTTACTTTTCACGTTGCCTATCGGGACCTGCGGACTAGGGATCTTCAGAAGCACACACGAGTGTGGGTTCTGAATTTCAGCCTTCCCCTTCTAGACCCCACCACTCCAAAATTCCGTACTTAAAATATTTTCTAAATATGGAGTCTCACTAAATGGAGGGGCACCTGGTTGGCTCAGTCGTTAAGCTCTGCCTTTGGCTCAGGTCATGATCCCAGGGTCCTGGGATCGAGCCCCGCATCAGGCTCTCTGCTCAGCAGGAAGCCTACTTCTCCCGCTACCATTCCCTCTGCTTGTGTTCCCTCTCTTGCTGTGTTTCTCTCTGTCAGATAAATAAAAAAATCTTAAAAAAAAAAAAAATGGAGATGTGTGTGGGGTTTAGACTCAGTACTCTGAAGGAGAAAAAAGTAAAAGCTTTGATTTGTCCCGTGGAAGTCAGGAGAGGTGCCCGCCGATGTGCTGGGGACCCTGGACCAGGGAAATGAACGCTGGGCCTGGATGGAGACCTGGACACACTCGGTGCCCTGAAACCTGAGCGGGAGGGGGCAAAACAGCAGGGACGCCTGCATCCCTTTCCAAGGGCACCTCACAGGCCCAGAGGTCAGGACCACGGCCAGGCCTCTGCCTCCGCGGGAGGCTGCCCCACGGAAGCTTCTGAAGGTCAGCTTTGAGGAGTTGTAAGCATGTGCTTGCTTTGGTCAGAAGGTCATGGGACTTGGCCTCACTCTGAATATAACCAGGAAGCTGTGGTTCCCCAGGCGGTTGACTCAGCCGAGGAGCCAGTGCCCAAGGAGATGGGATGCTCACCAGCACCCCTCCTCTACGTAGGGCTTCCTCCATGCCTACCGTCCCACTTAACGCTCAGTCTTCCAGCATTTTCTGGAGTGAAGATTAGGGAAACAACAACATTTTGGGGCTTGTCCTTTTCTTGTGAGAATGTGCATTTATACTGAGGAGGTTTAAAAGAATCCAACCCAAAGACTGGGAAACAGTGGGATTTGGGGTATGTAAGGTCACTACCAAGAATCTCTGGGGAGGGAGGAGATACGTGTTTTTTATCTGAAGTCTTTGAGAACAATGCAATTTTTCAAACAAATGCTCATCGTAGGTCCCTTTACTTTCCAGCGGGTTTGTCTGCATCGGACATATACTGTGGTCTCTACCCAGTGCCTCCCCAGGTGCACGGATCTCGTCCGCCGGACAATCTGCTTTTCTGAGAGGCAACTGAGGCAGGGTACGTTGTTTTTAAGGTGGTAGTTGGGATTCAGTGGGTAGTTCTCGGGGAAGCACATGGCTGACGGAGGTTCTCTGTGAAATGGTTTTTGAATGAAGCCACACTAATTCCTGAAAGATCAAGCAATCACAAAGTTTCTCATTTTCTAGTATGACTGGGCATCTTTCTCCAACAGAGCAGGCGGCGGGGTGCTGCCGACCAGCTCCCTCCCCGCTGTGCAGGGCCAGGGACCCTGCGGAATTTCTTCAGGAAGAAGTAGACAGGGATTTCTCTCACCCGACACGATTTATGTCACTTCCTGTCTGCAGGGCTCCAAGGGGAATGTTAATTTGTGGGACAGGGAAGGATGCAGTCCAGTGGTGAAGAGAACATTCAAAACACTTGCCCAGACGAGGTAGAGCAGGGAGACAGAGTCGTGTGCCTCGATGTTGCTGGTGTGCAGAGGAAAGACAGCAGAGGCTCTGTCGGCCCCGGGCGTCCACTCCGTAAGCCTGAGTGTGTCGGTCCGGGCCCGCTTCCCCATTGCAGGGGCTTTTCTGTGAGGTGGAAAGGCCACAGTAGCTTTGAAGCTCACGGTTCAGGGACAGGACCGTGGCAGTGTGAGGGTGAGGACCTGGGGGAGCAGCAGGTGGGCCCTTGACGAGGGAGACGCCGAAGGGAATCAAAGGGAATGCCCCTGAGTGTCCCAGTTGCCAGCAGGGCTGTCTCGGGGTGGACCCGAGCTTTAATCTCGGTACAATTGTGTCAGCGTGGACAGCTGTATCTACAAGGGCTCGGCATGGGCAGACACAGTTCCTCATATATAAAGAAATCAGTGGATTAAAGCCTCTGCCTTCGGCTCAGGTCATGATCTCAGGGTCCTGGGATCGAGCCCCGCGTCGGGCTCTCTGCTCAGCGGGGAGCCTGCTTCCCCCTCTCTCTCTGCCTGCCTCTCTGCCTACTTGTGATCTCTCTCTCTCTCTGTCAAATAAATAAATAAAATCTTTTAAAAAAAGAAAGAAAGAAATCTTTAAGGGGCCTGGAAACCCAAGGGCTTCTCTCGCGCTCTTTTTCTCAGAAGTGTGTTGGCTTTTCACCAGTGCATTAAGCGGCACTCCTTCAAGTCACAGCTCGGGGTGGGCACGTGGGGGAGATGGGCCGGTCCTCCCTCAGTCCTGGGGGCAGCCAGGTGCCCTGGTGACCTGGTGCTCCAGGCAAATACTTTATTTTCCACAGTACCAGGCCGTGGAGAGGTTGGGAAGCCCTGGCTTCGGGGACCAGCAGACGTGGCTCTGGGATGCGCAGGCCGTGCGGCTGGGGCTACAGGACAGAGAGAAGCGGATTCCTAGCGTTTGCGAAGGGCCGAAGAGCTGGGCCTCCCATGCTCCCGCTCCCCATCAGAGATGCCGCTGCACATAATCCCCCGTCAGGCAGAAACCAATCTCTATCCTCCAGGTCTTTGCCAACACTGTGTTCTTTTATCTCTGCCGTTCTAGAGGCTTACGTCCCTCCTTGAGCTCCCTTCTCTGCAGGTTGACTTCCTCTGCTTATAAATGTCAGAAAATTTGAGTAAGCTTTCATCTGCGAACCCCACTCACAGAGCTGATCTGTGTAAGGTTTATCTTCCGAAACGGATCAGTGTGAATTAGATGTGGGTGGGAGACGCCGATAGGGCAGTTTCCGCAGCTGGGGGAGCCGGGGTGCTAAGCGGCTTCCAAGCCGATGGGCTCCAGAAGGCGGCTCTGCCTCAGCCTGGCAGCTGGGACAGACACCTCTGCTTTCAGCCGAAGACAAGCATATTCAGGAACACGGCAGCGTGGAGGATACGATCGACATTTAAAATGCATGCCGAGAACGAGGGGTTAGATCTCGATAGAGAGGACAGAGAAATCATCAGCGCCGAGCTGCTCCGGGCCCGTCACCGGGGCCTCCCCGGGGCGACGTGGTGCGTTGTGTGCAAATGCTCCCCAAGCAGTACCCGCGAGTGGTTCTGAGACCCGCGGAATGAATCGTGTTCCAAATTGGGGGCGATTTGGAACACAGTCTGGGATTCCTTTATAAATATCCCACATGAAGTTATCCGTTCCTTGTCATACAAAAAGAGGTTTTTAACTAATTTTTATATGCCTACTAGTAGATTCTAGAATGTTTGCTGTGCAAATACAGAGATTTCATAAAAGGTGGGCGAATCACACATTTGCCTTTAAAGCATTTTAAAATGATACAGACTAAAGACAAGGCATCGGTCTGTTTCTGATGGAAGTAAGAATGAAAATCATCTCCTCGAATTACATCTATCATCGGAAGGAAGGCTTTCACAGGAAACAGCTAGATATGTCGGTTTGCGGTTCTAGAAACTGAAGACCGAAGTCTAGTCCGTGTTGCCCAAACTGGCCCCAGCGGCCTTTGGGGAGCTCCGTGTGAAGGTCACTGGCTGCCCGGGCCAGGGTGCTGCCCCCCCACCCCTGTGCACCCCCTTATGACTGCCCTCTCCTCGTTCATTTCTCTTGGTCATTACCTTTCTTGAGCCAACCCAAAGACCCCCCCAGTTTAGGTTTGTCGGGTAAGAAGTACAAGGACACCGAATGAGCCGGGGATTCCAGCCCCTCGAAGCGCTGAGCGCAGGCTAATCTGGGGGTGCACGAGGGGGTGGCTGAGGGCAGCAGGCAGTCAGGCCGGGCAGGAAGCCCTTGGCGCCTTGCAGAGCGGCAGCTGCTTTCTAAGCATTTGGGGTAAAAATGAGAGATAAAAGTTCTTATTGGCAGACAGCCGAGGGCACGAAATATTGGAGCTCAACTCATTTCATACAGAAATGACGAAGGACGGCTTTCTTCTCTTTAGGACTGAGCTCTGCTGCAGAGGGGGCTGGGGTGCGAGACCTGTGGCATCTGGGGACACGTCCCCACACGGGCAACGTACAGACGCCGAGGGAAGAGACAGGTGTGAGAAGCAGCCCCGGGCTGGAGGTACAGAGGAGGGGTCTGGGGCCGTGCGGGGTGACCAGGGATAGAACCCAATGCTCCCGGGCCTCCATGTCCTGCTTCTAGAAGGACAACAGTAGACCCCATGCTCTCGAAGATTCTGTTAGGTCTGAGAACTCACGATGGCCTTTAAAAGACAGACAGACCCGCCGTACCAAAGACTTTTAAAAATTTAGTGCAGTAATTATGGAAATGAATTTATATTTTAATTGTTAATTAGATTGCTCTCAGTGCTGTATTTTAAAAAAAAATTTTTTTTTTAAGAGCATTTCTAGGTTCAGAGCAAAGTTGAAGGGAAGGCAGAGATTTCGCACGTGCCCCCTGCCCCCACAAGTGCAGCTCTCTCGCTGTCCACACTCCCATCAGAGTGGGCCCATTGTCAGGGTCAGTGGACCTTCATCCACACACTGCAAACACCCCAGAGTTCATGCTTTATTTTGCACATCCTGTGGCTTTGGATGAATGTCACCATTATAATGTCCAGAGTAGTTTCACTGCCCCCAAAATGTTCTGGGCCCCAACTCTTAACTCAGATTTTAGCCAACCTGTTTTGAGGACACGCTACCGGCCAGACCGTGTGCTAAGCATGAGATGGAACCACAATGTGCAACATTCTGTGCTTTGCTGCTGCTGCCAGAGACGAGTGTGTGCCAAGAGCTCAATGCTTTCGAGCATTACAGGTATAACAATGAAGTTCTATTAAAAGCAGCACGGTGATTTTTATGTTCTTTCCCTTCATTATTCTAGGTTCTCTAAACAGCGTTCCCTAAGAAATCTCTCTTGCCTTGGAAGAAGGAGCAAGAGGTTGATGGATAACATCAAAGATTAAAGAACAGTAACAGACACAGTGAGGAAATATGTCAGTCTGATGTAAGCAGTGATTTTCCCCTCCTCAAATTTCTGATTACTTTTTATCTTCCAAGCTCTCCGGGTACAAGTTAAAATACCCCGGTTAATGTCTTTGTAGTTATCAGATATGTAACCTTCCTTGCAGGCCTTTTGCTGACTTTTCCCGTTTTTGGACAGGCCACACTGAAATACTGAACGTGTGAGCCCCCATAAGTTCTGGTCTCTGTCTATGTTTAAGACCCAACCGAAGTACGCTTTTGTTTTTAAAGCTCCTATATTTGTACATTTAATTTAACATTAGTGGGACATCTGCCAAGCTAATATAGACACTTCTCCGTGCACTGGAAAACCCAATTAGGACTTGTTCTGAGTTTGATTATCAGTCGGAAACATGCATACAGAAATATTCATTAGAGAGCCGCTGGGAACTGAGATAAAGCAGCAGATGGTCGAGTTACAGAGTCGCTGTCACTCTCCCCCAACACGGTGTCCCATTTGCTTCATAAAAGATAGGTGACCGAATGTCCTCGGGGGACCGGGTGCCCGTGGGAGGCGCACCGCGCCCTGACAGCTCCATCCTCTCTTAAGGACAGACCGAGCGTTTCCCGCCATGGTCACGGACAGAGGGGAGCACCAGGGGACCGCAGCCCATTCCCCGCTGGGTTGGTCTGCAGCTCCCCTGTGGGTGTGCTTTCAACTTTAATTGGGGATTTTTGAAGACTGTGTATAAGGTGTACACTTCTAAGGTGTATAAGGCAGGTGTAGGGGTGGGGAGTTTGCCTAAGTGTTTACTCCTCGAGGCACCTCGATGCGGCATCTTCCCACCTTTCTGAACATGAGGCTGCCCTTGTCACCCTGCTTTCCTCCTACAGAGTTATCTGCTACTGGTCGTTGCATGTGGATTTGATGTGATCCGCGAGGTCATCCCAGATGTCCAAGTGGACTTGGAGAGACTTAGGACTGGACCCACGACTCCTTGATGGGATTGAGGAGCAGGAAGATGCAGAGGGTTTGAGGGATCGAGAAGGGCTGCCCGGGAAGAGGTTCAGGAGGGAAGACAGCAGGTGCACTGGGTTTTCTTTCTCGAGACTGCTGTTTGGTCTAGGTTTTGAGGTTGCTCAGAGTGCTTTCCTAAAATGAAAGCATTTTGCATCAATGAATAGAATTTTGTGAGCTCAGCCAACTAAATTAAAAGCATCATCCAATATGGCGGAGGGGCGACTTTGTCCACCTCCATGAAGTTCGGGCTTAGGAAGCAGGCCGAGTATTCCTTTCAGTGCTTCTTAGTTGTTCTGTGCTCCCAGTCCGGCTCAGGGCAACCGTCCATCGATGCTCTGGCCCAAGCTGCCTCTAAGCCACGGCCAGAGGTGGCCAAGCGCCCGTGCTGTCTTTGAGTTGTCAGCTAACAGGATCAAACACTTCTGAGCAGTTTATTTGAAAAGCATTTGAGTAATTTAGCTCCTAATGGCTTCCGTATGTTTGCTATTTCGAACATTAAATCTACTATTTTAAAAATGAAAGAAAGGGAAAAAGAATGGTTCATATCGGTTGTTCCATTAAACAATGTTTAATGGATTAAATGCATTAAACAATGCATTTCCTGCATTAAAGAAGGAACCAAATCAAGGAACGCAACCTTCAGACAGAGTGTGTCTGAAAATGATTAACCTTATTTGGAAGAAAATTTAAAAAAAAAAAGGAGGCAGAATTTGTGTTTTCTCAAGTAGGTAGGCTGTTTTCTACCTATCCGTGTAACATTCCCCAAATGGTGAATAGAAATAATGGATGCCTTGTAAGACCAGAGACCTCAAGATACTCAGGTTGGGATGAAAATTCTTTACCAAAAATAACAATTTGAAATTGACCTTAGTGAGATAGGAAGCATTCTCTCACCCTGGTTCCTGATGAAGCCTTTGGGGAGTGTGTAGGTATTTTTGAGGGTGCTCCTATGGGGACATGTGGTCTTTACTCCAAAGATTGGGTGGAAAATTATAGAGGAAATCACTTTCCCTGAACTTGCAGGGAGAGCCAAGCTAAAGTTGAATAAACCATACACATTTTTGCACATGCTGATGCAATTTTGTGTTGCTCTTGTTGGCTGCTATAATTTTGTTCTCTCCAAGCCTGTAGTAAAATCTCAGAGTTCCAACCCAGTACACCTGGGCAGTAAGGGAAAAAGCATGAGCTTCTGCTGGTCTAGGGCGATGACTCCTGCATGGGGAAGAGAGGACACTGACAATGCCTGGAGTCGTTGCTTTCTTGTCGCACATGGACGAGGGATGCAGCCGGCATCTAGCGCGTAGAGGATGGGGTTACTACCAGACATTTTACACTGCACTGGACAGTCCCCCACAAGAACGAAGCACCCAGGCTGAGTATCAACAGCACCATGATTGAGAAGCCGTGGTCTAGGGTCCCAAATGGAAGGCGGTGTTTGCTAAAGTAGCTCGGTTTGGGTTAACAGCAGTAATTAGTTAGGAATCACCAACGAAGAGAGTAAATTTCAAGACATAAGAATGCAAATTTTGGTCGTGGGAATATCTTCTCCCAAGGGTTTTGCTGCAAAACCTGGGTATTTAAGGTTGGCTTTGCTTTGTTTTTGTTTTTATAAGGTGATAAGTTTCTTCAAACACAGGCTGGGATATAGGCATCCTGAGCCTGGTTAGTTGGAGGGACTGTACCAGCTTTCAGAGTTGATTCCAGGTCGTTGGGCAGGTGGAAACTCGATTTGTACAGTTGTTTCTATAAGATTCAACATTGCTCTGTGCCGGGGTCTGTACTAAGGACGCCACATACAGCCTCGTGCAAACTGCCCAACAAGCCTTCTGAATAAGGAGGAATTTTACTTATAGTTAGAGGAAGAAGCAAAAGCTCAGTTTAAGGAATTTTTCCAGAATCTTAAGTTAGGTATAGTGAGTGTACATCTGAGATACTCCACTCTCTCCCAATTTTACCAGAATCCCACTGTCACCCTTGCCATTGGCTCTAGTTATGAGCCACACAGAAGGTCTGCCATTCCCCCAACTTCTGCATTTATGGGACAGCTCTGAGGCTCACCTCAAGGGTGTGCACTCCCAGCTAACTCTAGGAACATTATCTCCTAACCCACGGCAAGAGAGTCAGTTCTTTACCAGGTTTAAATTTCTTCTTCGTGAAGCTCCCTCTGACCATGATCGTCCCCTACTGGGAGACATCCCTATCCTACCTGTGGTCACAGTGGGGAGGCCAGCAGGAAAGTTGAGCAAACACTATATTTCTTTTATCAGACTGACCCCAGAAGCCTTGTCTATAAGGGGCCCCTGGTCTGTAATTATCTCTGAACATCTAAAGTGCTGCTGGGGTGCCTGGGCATCTCATTGTTAAGCATCTACCCTCGGCTCAGGTCACGATCCCAGAGTCTTGGGATCAAGCCCCGCTTTGGGATCCCTGCTCAGAGAGCCTGCTTCTCCCTTTTCCTATGTCTCCTGTTCCCCCTTCTGTGCTCTCTCTCATTCTCTGTCAAATAAACAAATAAACTTTAAAAAAGTAAATAAAATAAATAAAGTGTTACAGAATGAGATCATTCTACACACGCACAAATATATAACATAAAAGTAAAGGCTGTATACACTTGTAAATATATGCATATTAGATCTGCTTTATCTCTAAAATAATATTTATTTTAAACATTAGGTATAGATACACTTACAGATGTAGGTGGTATGGATGCAGAAATACATATAAATGATCTAGACCCAAGCTGACTGTCAGTGGGAAGAACACCCTGGAAAAAAACATGGAGAACCTCTGGGTGGAAATTCTGCTTCTTACATATTTGGCATGAAATTGACGAGGTGGAGGTAACACGGATCTTCAAAGACAGTACCCTGTTGGCTATTTACTTCCTTATTATTTAAAAATTGCATTTGTGTTTAGCTTCCTGTTCTCATTCCAACCTCTTAAATTATATTCTCTGCTCATCCATCATTGGTCCTTTTATAGGTAAGACATTCATAATTACAAATCTACTGTGAGCCTCTCCGGCTGCATCCCAGAAGTTTGATTCCAGTATCACCATCACGTTTGCGATATTTTATATTTTCCCGTTATTTCTTCTTTGACCCATGAAATTATTAAGAAATGTCTTCTTCAACATGCAATGATATGTTTTTCAGAGTTCTCTTTCTATTATGGATTTTTAATTTAATTACTTTTTCCGGTGATTTATTCGTACGGTATTGATGTGCCTATCTGAACTGTTCCTGTTGGCCAGTATTTTAATTCCATCGTGTTAATCCATAAAGTTACTATTATTTTAAATGTTGTAAAGTCAGTGCTGGTTTTTATTCACCCACATTTACCATTTTTTGCTCCCATTTTCTTCTGACACCACCGTCTCCCCTGTAGGATCGATTTTTATTTTTCCTGATGTGTACCCTCTTAGTGTTGCTGTCCTGAGAGTTTGTAGCACATCCTTTTAGAGTTCTAAATTTTGGTGTGTGGGTTTCACAGACACACAAATATAAGTATGTGTATATGCATGTGTCCTCCTAGAATGCTTGGTCCCTATTAGTTCTGAGCCCTGTCCTGGGCCGGGGCAGGCACTTTTCTGAAGATCCGGTGGCGCAGCATAACCACGACCCTCAAGAACTTCACAGGGCCTCGCAGAACCGTCCAGGAGACGGGCGTTCGCAGGGGCTGTGAGGGCCATGCGACGACATTTTGAGTCAGAAGGAAGGGACCAAGTAGGACAGCTCCTTGGAAGGTGAGGCTGGAGCGGAGCGCTCACTCGGGGTGATGAGGACGGTGTGGGGGCGCGTGCTCCACGGTGGGCTCGCGGGGGGACCGCGAGGCGTCTGCAGGGGGGCGGGGGCGCCCCGCAGCCACTGCCTCGGCTGACGGTGCTGATGCTGAGACAATTCCATCAACGCCCCTGTCTGAGGGCCTCCTAGGAGACCGCAATGGTGACATCTCGCCTTCAGACTCGTGGGCAGACCCGGAGCGCCGGCGCTTGTCCTGCGGGCGCTGCGCGCTCAGCACGTGCTTGCGCTCCATCCATCTGCCTCGCTCCTGCTTCCGAGGAAATGCCCAGATTTACAAGACTTGTCACAGTTGCTTTCAGCAGTGGTTCTCAAAACTACCATGGGATTTTGACGCTCAACCCAGAGATTCTGATTTTTGGGGTCTGGGGCGTGGCCTGGACCACCGTATTATTTTTTTTTTAAGTTTTCTTGGAGACTCTAATGTGCGTTGGTGTTAAGAGCCACAGATTTGTAGTCTGATGCCTCCATGGGCTTTTCTCCACAGGCTTCTACAAAAGAATTAAGCCCCACGGAAAATGATTTGATTGATTGTCTTCTCTATTCTTCCAAAGATGGCCCGGAGGTAGTAACATTCTAGTGCACGGGAGATGAATCAGTTCATTATCACAGACGATGCCTGGGGCATTCGGCTGAATTCTCTAGCGGAGAGAGGTGATGTTTATAAGGTTTGAAAGCTATAGTGGGTTAGCAAATGGATTCTCTACGGGACCAAGAAAAGACTTTAGTGGTTGTGTCTGCCACGTTTTTGGGGGCGATAAACTCTGGCCACCAATTTCACCCCACCAACTGTCTAAGAACTGGCTGGCAAAATTCCTGAAGTGTTAAAAAATAACTTCTAGTCTTAGTCGCAAAAATTGGCAGGACCTGCCTATGGGACACTCTTCACTTCTTGAGAAATTGGTCTATTTAGCCACGAGGCTGTTTTGGAGACTTCGGTCATTGTTGTTCTTGGATTGCGTCAAAGCAACTCAAGCGTACATTTCGTACCAATGTGTCCTGGGAGACGAGAGCTAGATTTGCACTCAAGCTCCCCCAGGCCTGCCCCGCTTTCTCCTTTAAGCTTCTTTGTTCTAATCTGTTTTTATTTTGGGATTGTACCCAATGTTTTCCTTAAAATAGTTTTTTGTTTTTGTTTCTTTCTTTTTTTTTTTTACCAAGTAACAAGGTGATATTTTTCCTTGTTAGATTGTCCACTCCCAGAACATGCTGTAGGAACGGAGCATCCCCCAGCTGACAAAGGCGACCTCCCCAGATGAGATGGGAAAATCGGCATTTGGAGAATGAGGGGGACTTGCTGTACCCTGCAGTGAGTTAGGGACAGATCCGAGACTGGTGCACCTGCCCATCTCATTCTGAAATGGTTGGGTTTAGTTAAACATTTATTGGATTTTGTTGGATGCTATCTCCTAAAAATGGATAATATCAAAACTTTGACCTAATTTTACTTATTGCCTAATCAAATGGAGAAATATGTGAATAACTCATTTTAACATGCTATATTTAGTACAAAAAAGGGGTATGTGTTGTATCCTAGGGAAGGACCAGGAAGGACACGATTTAGTGGAAATAAGGGCGGAAGATACGCAGAGAAATTGTCCTGGAAGTCAGGACCCATTGCCAAGAGCCCAGGGCCGAGTCCCGGGGTATATGTCGGTGGCTGGGAGAGGGGAGGGGAAGGGATGTTCCTGGCCAGGCACTCAAGAGAGTTGTCAAGGAAACTCTTGTAAAACTAAATTATTTTAAATTTAAATTGAATCAATCTTCACAGTTAAAAAAATTTTTTTTCTCTTTATTTCTTTTAAAATATCATATTTACATTTGCTTGGATTGTTTTCTCTGATTATTATAGTGGAAGATGAATGGCAGGGAGGAAATTTGATCTGTCTGACCAGACTGCAACAAATGTCACATAACACAATCGGAGTGACGAGCAGCCTTTGGAAGGAAGCTCACATGGGAAACTCTTCTAAAAATAATTAATAATAACAATTAAAAACTCCTCTCTGTACAGTCATTCTGGAGAAAAGTCTGGTGATTTCTTACAAAACTAACCATCCTCTTACCATATGAGCTAGCGGTCGTGCTCTTTGGTATTTACTCAATGGAGGTAAAAACTTACAACCAGGCAAATACCTACACACAATGTGTACGGCAGCTTTATTCATAGTTGACTTCTGAAAGCCACCAAGATGTTCTCCAATGGGTGAATGAGTAAACTGAAACATCCAGAGAATGGAATATTATTCAGTGCTAAAAAGCAAGGTGCTACCAGCCATGAAAAGATATGGAGGAAAAGTAAGTGCCTATTCTTAAGTGAAATAACCCAATCTGAAAAGGCTATAGGCTGTGTGTTTTCAACTATATGATGTTCTAGAAGAGTCAAAACTACAGACTCAGTAAAAAGATCAGTGGTTGCCAGGGGCCGGTTGGGAGGGATGAATAGGCAGAGCCCAGAGGATTTTTAGTCAGTGAAAGTACTCCACCCGATATTATAATGGTGGGTACGTGTCATTAAATATTTGTTCAAATCCATAAAATGAACAACATCCAAATGAAACCCTTATGTAAGCGACGGTCTCAGGAGATAATGATGCATCTTTGTGGGTCCACCGGTTGTGACGAGTGTGTGCTCTGGGGAGGGACACTGGTCACAAAGAGGCTGTGAGTCTATGGGGCATAGGAGCTCTGTATTTTCTCCTTAACGTTGCTGTGAACATAAAACTCCTCTGAGAAATAAAGTCAATTAAAAAATAAAACCCTCCCTTCATCTCCATTTTAGCCCAGAAAGGACAGTACCTAAACGAGCATTTTTATGTTCAAAAGGGAATTTATAGAACTTCTGAGAAGTCAAATAACAATGCTAAAAAAGAAACTCTTTGGAAAGTTTGAGGGGAAAAAAAACCAAAATAGGGAAAAAAACCCAAAATAACCAAATGTGACAATGGCACAACTGATAGTTTTTTACTAAAACCTTTTGTGATGTTTAATTTCTATGTCAAAAAATAAATGACATATAAATCGAAGAGTTGAGGAACAGGAGAATACTTGTGCATATAAGTCGTTCTCTCCGATCTCCTCTAAGATGAAATGTAAATTATATCTCACATTTAAAAATGGAGCAGCAATGTCTTCATTTCTCATCAAGGATTTCGTCATCACAGTCTACTTTGACACGAAGTTTATGTAAGTGCCGTTTAGATAGACCTCTTTTCCAGAATACTTAGTGGTCCCTCCGTTGCCTGATTTATCTTTATGAATACTGATACATGTTTTTATGGCATATTATCTGACCTCAAATCCTTTATGGTTTATCATAACAAGCATCCCATGCCTGCTCAAGTCTCTGGAGGTCTGCAGAACGTCTTCTGGTCTTCCCTGGGATGAGCCAACCTTGGTTCCAGGCTCTGGATATGATTCAGGTCTGCTGGACCTCCCCATGTTTTCCTTGGTCCGGCTTCTGGGAAGGTTGGCTTCCTTTAAGGGGGGCCTTCCTAACGGCAGGTGCACGGCTGACGCTTCTAGCCAAAGCAGTCTGCTACCACTGCATAGATCACAGCCCAACATCAAGGTGGCGGAAACATGTTTCACAGATGCAGGATGATCAAGGTCATAGCAGAGACAGGGAGTGATTACCTCCGAGCACTAAGCCCATCGACCAAAAATCGGAATCTGTACCAATTTTCCTGGACTTTTCTTTGCTACTGCTGCAAACCCACTTCCGTCAGAACTGCATTTATCAATCCAGCTATGACACCGTCTCTCATTCTCACATATGTATCGCTACGAAGTCTGTTATGGGCCATTGTTCATCACACTTCTCCTAAAAAGTCATCAGCGTTATAAGGCAAGTTTTCCAAAGACAGGGACCCAGTTCATTGCATTTCTTCCCTCTGCTGTGATGTCCTCTGAGGTCAAATAAACTCAAAGGTGGTGCCTAACGTGCTTTCTGATCCCACCAGTCTGGACCCACGTTTCCCACTAATCTCCAGATGTTTTAACTGGCTCTTCCCACTTGTCCGTTCATTGTCCATCACTCCATCTACTGAAGTCTGACTTTCTCTCTCCTCCTGGATGCCTTTACTGAGCCTGTTCTCCTGCAGGCAATGGATGGTTTTCTACCGTCTGCTGCAGCGTGTGGTTCTCGGTCCTTATGCCGTGAAACAGCCAAGATTTAGCTGATATGTGTGCATCCCCTCATTTTTGAGCTGCTCTGCTTACTTCCCGTGGAAAGCCACATTCTCCCGGCCCCCGCTGTAGGAACACACCTCGTCCCCTGCCTCCTTTCTATCCCTCCGACCTCCGGAATTCCTTCTGGGAGCACATGTCGGTCAGAGCCCCAGAGTAGAGCCCTCATCTGCTTGGGATCCCCTTGTCCTTCTGTGATCAGAGCCCCGTCCTGCTTTCCCGGCCGCATCTCTAACGTGTATCTCCTTGGCTACGCCTTTTCCTCGGGCTGCATCCCACGAGGCAGGGGAGGCTGAATTCCTTCCAGGCGCTTCAGGATTTGTCCTAAACTAAATGTCATCATCTTTCTACACTTCTTTCTTTCCTTAAATCGTTATCCTGGCCATTTCTATGGTCTCAAACAAGATGGGTTGTCCCCGCTGGCTCGGAGCTGTCTCGAAGTCTCCGCATCCCATCAATCACCAAGTCTCAAAGGCTTTGTCTTCCCAATACCTTTTTTTTTTTTTTTTTTGCAAATCCTTTCCTCTTTCCTGTACCCAGTGCTCTCCTAACAACGGCTGCCTTGTGTTACTCACTTTCTCGGGGCCAATCACTATGCTAGCATTTTGCTTTTCATGCCATGCTTGTTTTCTGAGGCAAGTATTTACCTCTGTGCTATAGGTGAGAAGACGGTCTCGGAGATTTGAAGGAAGAGAAAAATCGGAAGAAGAAGTTATGTACTTTGTTTGGGGGCTGTGATTCGTCAAGCGGACTGAACTCAAAGGCTAAGTCAGCTTTTAGTTCCGTTTCTACATTTTTACTCCCGTGGCCAAATAGATAAGTAGTCTGCGTTCAGTTTGAATATGGTGCTTCATCCCCAAATCTCTTGCTTCTATGAAGTTGACTGAAGGGTGTTTGCTCATTGCTCACTGCGTTGGGTCCCAGAGGCAGAAAGGGGAGGAGGATGCTCTTCTGCCTTAGCCGCTCACGCTTTGCCCACCACGGACTAATAAAGACAAAGTTAGAAGCCAAAAAATGTGTTCAATAAATACTCTATCAGCTTTGTTATTCTGGAAACTTGATGACAAAATTATTTGTAAGATTAAACCCTTGAAATACTACATTTGGGGACATTTGAAATAAATTATCTGGATGACTCAGGCCAGGAACCACGTTGATGAGAAATCACAAGGTAACCACGGATGGTGTTTTCACCTCCACTATCAAGACCACTTGCATTTGTCACTTCAGATTTAGTTAATACGTCCCATTTATGACTTCTATCGAAAAAAAATCCAGTGAGGCTCAGAACTGAAGTCAGACAGCTCGGGATGAGAAGGATTTTGCCAACCTGTCATCCTCTCAATGCGCCCCAAAGAAATTCACACGTTCGACACGATCCCTCGCCCCCGCCTTGTGACATGTGGCCATATCGGCTCTGGTTTTGAGCGGTAATCAGCAATAACGCATCGCTCGTTCCTTCATGTCAGTATTGGTGATTTAGTGATTAATTATCTGACTGCTGGGTAGTGCTTAAAATAAGCCAAATGCATGAAGTAAATTAGTTGATCCAGAGGAAATTCTCTCATGCAAATTCATGTAGTACAGACCCTCACGGTCACACTCATCGCTGACAACGTGAGTGGGTCACCAGCGTGACTGGCCCCTGTTAATTTATTTTCTCAGACACACCATACATATTCATGCTATCCTGCTGTTCGTCTGTCACCTCGAAGAGGGCCCATCTTCAGAGTCACAATCCACAGAAAATATGCCCATCTAGCCAACGAGGAAGAGAGACTAGAAGAGTTGTGAATCTGGTTTTATTTTATGTTTATTTTTTTTTTTTCCAGATTTTACCACGGGTTAGAAGCAACGGCTCTTTTTGTCCATATGGTCTTAAATTGTTAGTTCGTGGACAGCAAGGTACAAGACTCCAGGAAGAAAAGCGACTGTGAAAGGGAAGTATTTGTTCACTCATTTTAAGTTTCTGCAGCTTGCTAAACTGCTATACGGTCTACTCTAATCGACATGAAGCGCATGCCGATTGTGCCGGATAAGGAAATTGAACTCAGTGCCCAGACACAACCCAGCGTGTGAGTGCCCACGGCCCATCCTTCTGGCTAATGGGGGGGGGACAGGATCCCGACATCACTGCCACTTTCGGAACAAAGCCATTGTGAAGGCATCTGTCGGACGTCATGTGTTTGCTTGGGCATTTCCTCCTCGCTCTTAATACGATGGGTTTCATTAGCAAGAAGATAGAAGACGGGATAACAACTTCCTCCAGCAGAGATGCACCGTGCTCATCTAGATGGCCACAACAGGGACACACAGACGTTGGAGGGGAGACCCATTCTGGATAACAATCATTCTTTTCAAAGTTTGCATCCATCAGACATTTCTTTTCTTTTCTTTTTTTTCTTCCAAGAATGAGGCATTTCCTGAATGGACACTTGTTGCTTCATAGTAATATCATAATCTTCATTGTCTTTAACTTTAAGTCAAAGTCTCTGAAACAACATCTCCATCATCAAGGGAAAAAAAAGTAGGTTTAATAAATGGAATTGGTCCATGATTTTTGAGTGAAGAAATAGGCTCAGGGGTAAGAGCAGAGTCATGTTATCTTCCTCCTAAAAAGAGGTGGAATATTAAATGGTGAAAAGCACATCACTGGCTTCCCCAGAGCCTTCGTGTATCCTTTTAGACATGTAAGAAGCAAAGGATTAATTCCACTGGTAATATTTGTGTCAGAGTCTCCCCGATTAATTTAATATTCTGATTGGACAAGCAGCAGAGCTTTACCGGCTGTTAACTTTCTGGCAAGTAGCTCTGGGAAGGCAGTAATGAGATTAACATTCAGAGGACAGATTTGCTTTTTTGCTGTATTTAATTACAACTTTGACCCCAAATAGTGTTCACTGTGAATTCTCTAGATAGGACCCCGTTATCCCCATTTGTGTCACACGATGGGGCCTGCTTTGGAGAAACTGTGGAAAATGGGGTCTTTATCAATTGCCTTCTGCAAGGTCAAGGGACGTTCATGAAGGTGAGGAGCCGAAGCTTGAAATTTAGGTTCCTACATTCAGTCCTTGGAGGGATATAGATACAGCACCTCATCCTTATCCATACTTCCAACTATTTACAGAATATTTTTACAGTCATCTTGTCATTTGATTATTCTGCAAAACTCTTTGAAATCAGTTGTGTTGTGGTGAGTTTATAGTCGAGCATGTTGTAGGTACTGGGCTGAGATCATGCATATTTTGTTCAGAAAGCCTGAGCTGAAGCTCAGGTCTGATTGCATTGCATCCTGGAGTTTGGCAGTATAGTGAGGGTGCGACTTTAGAAGCCGAGAGTCAAGGATGTCTGGGCGTCTCAGTCGGTTAAGGGTCTGCTTTCAGCTCAGGTCATGATCTCAGGGGTCCTGGGATCAAGACCCACATCAGGCTCCTTGCTCAGTAGGGAGTCTGCTTCTCCCTCTCTCTGCCTGCTATTCCAGCTGCTTGTGTTCTCTCTCATTGTCAAACAATAAATAAAATCTTAAAAAAAAAGCCCACAGTCATTTACTCATTTACTGTCACCCCACTGTCAAGATTTGTAAGTAGGCGCACTACTTTTCGCAAAAAGTTAGGAAGTAAAGAGAAAAATTGCCTTGGTTAACCTTCTGGAGGAAAATGAATATTTGAATATTTTCTAAAGAATTAGAGGAAATTTCTCACTAAGAAATTACTGAGGAAATGGAATCAGTTATGTGTCTGGTCCTGTATTTGGCACCAAACGGCTTAGGGGATGGAGGGTACAGCACACC
>CM053610.1:114765298-114785338 GCA_028646535.1 Procyon lotor
TTTTTTTTTAAATGCTTAAGCTAGGCTTTTAATGCATCAATATGAGTCTAGAATAAAACTTTAAAGAGGAATTTGTAGGGACAACATGATTTGGGGATTTAATAAAATAAAGAAAGAAAAGTCCATAACTCTGTCTACATACATGTATAAAATACATAAAATAAAATACACATTATATATAAATATACAATAATACATAATATAATAATATATAAATATATAGTATACAAATTAATGATATAAAAATATATAAAATAAGATATGTAATCAGTATACATCATCCTGGCCTGATCAAAAAAGACATTTTAGAAAATTCTATCTGACTAGCTACCTATGTGAGATGTTACACTGAGGGAGCAAACTGACAATCTAGAGGCCAGCGGGTGGTGGGAATTGTCCCTCCGGACTTTCCAGTGGGCATGCTTCCCTGGAGTTTTAGATCCTTCCTGGCTTCACAGAGTCACAGCCCAGAGCGCTGGAATAGGTCCAGAGATGCATTAACGGGCTCTAGGAGGAAGGGCTCTAACCTTACCTTGAAGAGTGGAAGATTCAAGGACTGGCAAGAGCCGCCTTCAGGTCTATGAAGGCCGACACAGGCATGGGGCTGGCCATGTTTTCGCAGACCCCAGAGGTTGGTGGCCTGACCAGTGGGAGAGAGATATAGCTTCTCAAAGGGGACCAGTCTCTCAGGAGGAAATAATCTCCCTTTATTTCAGATGTTCCGAAGAAGCTGGTTCAGGCATGACAGGGAGGAACGAGCGGGAGGGTTGAGTACCACGGGTCTGTTCGACAATGTATGAGGCTGTGCGGCCGTGTGTAGGCTATTCAGAAATGAGGATTGGAACGGATGACCTCCTAGGGTCCTTGTGACCCTGGGTGGCTGTCATAATCGTCACGGGCAGATTGTTTCTCCAAGTCCTTCTTTTTAACAGATCTAGTACATCCAATGCAGTGCCTCTATGGATTCATTTTACTTTATTTCTTTAACAAGCAGTGTGTGTATATGGGTGGAAAGAGTCCAGCCTGGGGTTTAGATGTGGGTTTAACCTAATCAATGGCGATACTAGATCTAAACACCATACACAGCAGATCTAAAATTCTCTCCTTATCTAAAATGCTCTGACTGTAGAAGCTACTTATAAGCAAGCCTAGACATTTCATGCATTCATCAGCCTCGGCCAGTGCAAAATCACGGTGGAAAACTATCCACACTTAGTACCATAATACAACCTCACCCCCAAAGAACTGTGGGATGTAGACGCGGACCTACGAACAGGAGCTGCTCGTTCTCCAAACAGCATCTTCTACTTCCCGGAGGAGTCTTGGGTGAGCACCTGAGGAAGAAATGACACGTATGCTTACTTAGAGCGATGATGTCGGCCCAGAGAAGAGCTGGGCTCTGCTATTTGAGTCGTCACACTTGCTTGCGGTGAGATTTCTCCTGGCGGCCTGTGGGCATTACACATCTGCCTCTGCAGCGGGACCCCCACTCCTGCCCCTGACTTCACTCCCACCCGGGTTCCAAGGCTTCCTGATTATTAAGCTGCAGAGAGTTCAAATTTGCTATTGCACAATTGGAACTAATTGTGTGAGACGATTTACATCCATCAGCGCGAGGTTTATGGCTTTTTAGACTGAGTGGAAGATGAATAAATAACGGAGCTTGAGTCCTTACTCTGTTTTATTACTTGTGATGTGCTGGGTAACCTGAAAGTAATGTGGGCGCTCCGGCTTGGTCAAATAGTGCACATCTGTCAAGTTACAGGTTTGGATGGTGTTTTGCAATCTGTCCACTCACACCCTTTGGAGTTGCTAAAACTAAGGAACTGAGGTGCTTTGTTTTGGTTTTTTGTTTTTTGTTATAGTTTTTTGTATTTTTTTTTTTTTTTTTAGTAAGACATCCTTTTGGAGAATCAAGAGTGGATTTTCACTCGGTGGATTGCCCTCTGGTCCCGTGGCTTCCTTTCTCGGTCCCTATCATGGCCACCCCACCCTGCTCACGCGCTCACCCTTCTTCTGCTTAAAGAATGGACACAGAAGGAGCCAATATCTCTCTGCTTTGATGAGAATGCGTCCAGCCGACCAAACCAGATGCTGAAGGAGGCGCAGGGTGGCCCCCAATCCCCTCCCTTCCACATGGCAGGGGGGGCTGGCCCATCAGCTCAGGCTTTCACAAACGCATTTAAAATACCTTAAAATATCGGGGCGCCTGGGTGGCTCAGTCATTGGGCGTCTGCCTTCGGCCCAGGTCAGATCCCAGGGTCCTGGGATCGAGCCCCGCATTGGGCTCTCTGCTCTGCAGGAAGCCTGCTTCTCCCGCTACCATTCCCTCTGCTTGTGTTCCCTCTCTCTCTGTGTTTCTCTCTGTCAAATGAATAAAATCTTTAAAAATAAAATAAAATAAAATACCTTAAAATATCTGCAAAAAAATGATACCTTTTGCTTGCTTCTAAGGAAGTGTTTCCATAGTTAAGTGGGTTTCACTGTTTGGAAATTTCCCCAATTCCAAATTATTTTTGTATTTATTTTTACAAAGTCATTCCAGCTTTCTAGTTTTTCTGGCTTTATATTACCCATAGAGCTGGTGGAGAGAGACCATTTATTGAAAATGACCCATTCAGATTCTTTGGTCAATTCCTAGCTGCCTCTGGAGAAAGTCTTGGACACGTGTCACTGTGTATAAAAGACGAAATCTACACTGAGCTTCACACAGGCTTAAAGAAAAAGGAAAGGTGAGCACATGGCTAAATGTATCTGAGAGAGGTAATGTACAAGGACATAAGTTTCAGATAAAGGTGAGCCTGTGCGGCAGGCTGCGCTATGATTTTACCCTGCAAGCCATTAATCCTGAGGACATAGGACATCATGGAACTCAGCTTTTAGGAAGAACATAGCAGGAAAGGAGACACAGTGTGGACGTGACTCTGAATAAATGTCCCATCGATACAAAGTTACTACCGACTCAGGCAGGGACTGGGAGCGAAGGGTGAGGAGCACGGTCTGGCCTGGCCTCAGGGAACACAGTCAGCAGTGCAAATGGACAGGACACGAGGGGGCGCGGTGCCAGGCACGGTTGCTCAGGGACGCACAAGGTGGACGCGGGCGGTGACTTGCTCTGAGTGGGTTCGGTGAGGCATCGGCAGAACTGATCTGCGGGACATCCCTCAAAGGATGAGTAAGAGGTTGCTGGACCAGAAAGCCGAGCTCCGGCGGTCCACTCCTTCCCAAATTTCAAGTTTGTGTTCCGTTGGCTTTTGTCCTGATCCACTTCCCTCCCTTCCTGATACCACTGCCAACCTCTTCTTCACTGCCCCTCCCCAATCTTCAGGGCAGGAAGGGCCTCCTACTCCAGAAATCAGCCCTCGGTTCTTCAGGAATAAGGTAAAAAGGTTCAGCGGGGGCCCGAGTGTGGATGGTGCCAGACCTTTCTTCTGGACTAGCAGGCCCGCCTCCAGAGGTTCCCCAGATCTGTCCCCAGGATCATCCCCATCCCCCCTGGTCTGACCCGAAAGCCTCCACACTCTGGCCCCAGCTCCCAGCCTCCTTGGCCCCCCTCTCCAGACAACGACCTCAGTCCAGAAATCCAGATTTGGTCACACACCCCACTGCCCAAATCTGTCGATGGCTTTCATGTCCTTCGAGATTCACTTTTAAAGTCTCACCAGGATCTACAAAGTCCAGGCTGATCCCGGTTGCCCACCTCACCTCCTGACTCCGGTGCTCCCTAGTGCCCTGAGGTCCCACTGGGTCTGTCTGCCCCGGAAGCACCAACCGGAGATGCTCATCATGTCTGGTGCCTTCTGCCTGGGATGCTCACTGGTCAGCAATCCGGGGAACTCTCCTCGGAGCCCCAGGCAAGCTTAGGTCTCCTCCCTGTGCCTGCGGCCCTTAACACAAACACAGTCTTAATTGTAACGAGCTTGTCTGTGGGGCACGGCTGTGTGCAGGCTGCAGCGCACAGAGATTATGTGTCCGTCAGTCCGGCTGTGGCCTCTGCGATCTGCAGTGGACAGATCAAGGCCGAAAGAAGGAAGGGTTGACAAAAAGAGGCAGGACGGGGAATGCAAACCCAAGATTTTGCTATCACACCATGCTTACTGCATTGTGATACGCCAACGATTTGATTAAATTATTAACACAGGGAACATTTTAACTGATTGTTACACAGTTGCAAGAACAACGAGGGATACAATTGTTCTATCCAAGTAAAAGACTTCAACAAAGAGAACAGTGAACTTGCCCAAAATAAACACCGGTGCCCCCATTACTCTCTTTCAAAGTTTTTTTGACAAGTTTCTTGGACTCCAGAAGAAAGTTTATTTTTTGTTGCTTTTATTTTTGTTTGTTTCATCGAGGATAAGTTTCAGTCTGTGGCTTCTCAGTGGTTGGCTTTCGTGCTTAACACCAGAAATAACAATATCAGCACCATTAAGTTCAGAGTGTTTTTCCTTTCACAGATAATAACCATTTCAGTCTCGGGGAACCAAGCCTTTGGAGCATTTGGAAAGCACATGACAGTCACGGAGAAATAGGACCTGGTGGCCCAAGCTAATGTTGAATCCTCTTTTCTTTTGCCTGTTCTTTTGTACAGTGTATTTTGTACACGTCAATGTAACTGAAAAAAAGTTTAAATTCCACTCTTCCACTCATAAACTTGTTCACATGACAATCTACATCTGACTTAATTTTATTGCTGTCCAAGCCAAGGTTGCAAAGATGTGCTATTGATTTTTGATAAAATTCTTCCATCAGTTTTTAGTGTTTGGGCAGAGAGCGGAGCAGGGAGGTGAGGAACAAGGGAAAGGAGCAGAAAGCATGTGAGTGGACACACCGGAAGAACATCGGGGGTGAGGTTTTTCCTCTCACTGGGGCCAACTGAGTGCTTTGGCTTTGAGTTCTTTCTTATTTGTGTTTTATTTTTTAGGAAATATTTTTATTTCATAAATGACTTTCAACTACAAGTAAGTTAAAATTGTGTCAGTGAGCTCCAGGTCATTTTAAATGTCTGCAGATCAAGTCATTTGATGGTGGTTCCATGAAAAAGCAGTACACTCAACCTGATAAATAGGAAGAAATCGTTGACAGCTCTTGGAAAAGGCCACTAAACTATCAAGACATCTGGCTTCTTGTCAGCTTGTCCTCTCAGAAGGCTCACATCAGCTAGCATCAGATTTCTTTTCAAACTTTGTAACATTTTTTTTAAATGTCTAAGAACGTTGGAGTTGAACGCAAGATTTCTTGTTCTATTTTGTTACCTAAGAATGAGTTGGCCAGATGTCTCAGTTTTTGTTGTTATTTTTTTTTTTAATTTTAAGATGAAGCTAATGATTTGACTAAATCAGAAATAAAAACATTAAACAATTTGTTCAAACTTCAGTCTTCAATCAGAAACATGACATTCAACTCCTTCCTTCCTTCCTTCCTTCCTTTTCTCTCTCTCTCTTTCTTTCTTTCTTTCTTTCTTTCTCTCTCTCTTTCTTTCTTTTCTTTTCTCTCTCTCTCTCTTTCTCTCTCTCTCTTTCTTTCTTTCTTTCTTTCAGATTTATTCATTTGAGAGAGAGAGAAAGCAGAGCGACAGAAAGAGAGCACAAGCAGGGAGGAGGGGCAGAGGAAGAGGGAGAAGCAGGCTTCCTGCTGAGCAGGGAGCCCAAGGCTCCATCCCAGGACACTGAGATCATGACCTGAGCTAAAGGAAGACACTTAACCAAATAAGCCACGCAGGTGCCCAGTGTTTGTTAGGTTCCTAAGTTGTTTTCCTAGGTTGTGGATAGAAAACACATCATGCCGATAACAACAAGTAATAAACGATGGTTTATGAAGTTAGCATCATGCAGAGAAGCTAAGGAGTTTGGGATGGGGTTTCTGGGTACTTACTCTGTGACTGCAGCTAAAACAGGAGTAACAAAAATAAGTCATCTTCTATCTGCCCGCCCCACCAGGCTGTGAGATAGACTTTTTATATAGCAGGATTCAGAGAACATTGATCTTTAGGCAGATCACAACCTTGCCTTACATTTACCTTGTATCAAATATGTGCCTGAGACAACCAGCTCCTTGAAAGCCTCTGACTCTGTCACACTGTAAACACAAGTTTTGTGAAATGGGTCAGAGGCATTGCTGGAGGCAGCTCCCACTACCTTTCCAAAGGTCTGCGCTACTCTTCATCAGGCCCACTCCCCAAGACGTTGCCCACCTTGAGACCATTAGCTTAGTCCTTCAGAAAGTGCCTTCGCCGAGTTCTCTTTTGGAAGACCGTATGAGCGTCGGTCCTGTGATAGTCACTCTTGCATTCCGTGAAATAGAATTTTGGGGACAAAGACAACCATGCCCCTCAAGTCCTCTATCGAGTTCAGTGGGACAAACTTTTTGAGAGAAATCAGAGTAAGAGGGTTATGATTGATTGAAAACCAGCACCTATGTAATAACATAGCAAGATGATTGCCCAATGGTATCCTATTAGTATCTCAGACTATTAAAATATATCTGATTTGTTGAGGGGCTGTTTCTGTGTACTCAACATAACAAAATGTTAAGTTAGGAGAAAATATTAAAAGCAGGGTGCCTGGGTAGCTCAAGTGCTTAAGCGTCTGATTTCCGGTCCTGGGATAAGCCCCGCATATCGGGCTCCCTGCTCAGTAAGGAGCCTGCTCTTTCTTCTCCCGCTCCCCCTGCTTGTGCGCTCTCTCTCTCTCTCTCTCTCTCTCTCTCTCTGTCAGATAAATAAGTAATTCCTTTAAAAAAGAAAATATTAAAAGCAATGCATCCTCTTTCCATTTGGAGTTATGATTTATAATGTGCTTCTAAACGCATTGTCTCTATTTTCCCTCACATCAGCCTCGTGAGGATGCCAGGGAAGTAGACTTAGGCACATTTCCCAAATCATATATTTTGGTGTGTCCCGAGGCTTTTTTTAAGGGAGGGACAGCTTGATGGCTTTTTTCCGTGATGACACATTTGTACGTGAGCAGCCACAGACCCTCAAAGAAGAATGGGTTTTGACATTGCGGCGAGCTGTGTAACACTGACCATTTTAAAATTTGGAAATATCAGCAGGATGATTGCCAATTTTGAAGGTATGCTTATTTCAGTGGCTGACCTAAGGGGACCTAGAGGGGATAATCATGATGACGAAGCACAGACGTAGGCATCCGATCACAACTCTGATGGTTACTGCATGCTGGTGTTTGCAAGGAGACAGGGAAAACGGTATTACAAAAAGACTGATTCTGCCCATGGTACTCACAAATATATGGAGAAACACAACAAAAATCCAGGAAGATCATGAGGTTCCCCTTTATTCTCTGAGTATGACCTCCTTAATGTCAGGTACCCCTGAAATGGAAAATACACATACTTTTGGATTCTGCAGTGCCATTCTGGGAAACTCAGAGACTTTAGTGCAGCAAGGTGTGAGGACGTGTGTGCGAGAATGTTTGTTGAAATACTGTCAGTAGGGAAAGGGCCGAACAGACGCGGGTTCATCCTTACTAACTTCATCCTATGGAATTGTATGAAGGGATTGAAAATGGGTCATCTCTGGATCTATCGACCTCAAGGCATAGCCGTATAAACTGAGAAAGCAAATTATGGAATGCTCTGTATAATATGGCACTGTTTTTGTAAAAATAAAGGAAAGAAAAATCCACGTATTCATGTCGATACGAATGTACATGTTTGAAAGAAAAGAGTTGTCTGACTATTGAAATGTACACAGTAGGATCCAACACCAGCTTCTTTAGGGGAATGGGATTGGAGGTTTTGACACACACTTTTTAACTTTTTCTTTAACACAGTTGTGTGTAACAGAATATCTGAATAGAAGTGGCTCAGCTCTAAAAAATTATGACCTCCAGAGATATCTAGAGGCAGAGGTGTTGCGGAGATAATTAGCGCACCGCTCACAGATTTCAGCAATGACTCACGTCTTCTCAACGTTCTTTGTGTCATCCTGAGCGTGACTTTCACCCTCACCTTGTTGTGCCTCGGTTCTCATGACTGTGAAGTGACCACACTCTCCAGACTTTCCATCCTAAGCAACCCTTCCCAAAGGCAGGAAGGGTCCTCTCTCTCTCTCTCTTTCCCTCAAAGAATTAACAGAAGCAAAACCCCTCTCACCAGCAGTCCTTCTACCTTCCATCTTTTAGAATTTCTTGCCCAAGGAAGGCTGAAAAAAATGTGGGTGGGTCTATTGTGGGAAGTCGAATCTCCCAGCGAGGACTGGGTGTGCAAGGGGAGGTGGCCCCCAGAAAAGTTTCCCTTAGCCCATTAATTTGCATGTAAAACAAAGTGCTTTGCAAACTGGAAAAATACAGAACACATGGTGAAAAGCACAAAAACAAAGATTCCAGTTAAAAACTCAAACCATAAGACTTGCATTTTTGTTTCACACTTAAGAAACTTTCCAGAATGTTCCATGGGCATTCATGGGGCAGGACGGAATAGACAGTTGTCTTCTATTAGGTCTCAAAAACCCGCTCGGTTTCGGGATGAGCAGGCCAGCTGAGCCACAGGGAAACACTGGCCTGCAGAGCCTGGGGTTGGATCCAAGGCTGACCTTCTGGCACAGGAACAACTTCCAGGCAGCAGCCTTTCTGTTTAGTGAGTCTCCACTTAGGTTCCTTGGCTTCTGGGCAAAGGTGGGACAGCAAATCTTGGTGCAGGGCACAGTCTCCCCCACCATAAGGGCAGGGTGCCTGCTGTCCCTTCAGTCGCAGGAGGCAGAGGCAGCCAAGGCGGTTGGAAGGTGGTGTGTCTCCAGCCCTGCCAGGAGGCCACGCGATACTCCTGGAAGCGTCTGCTAGAACCACGGCATTCTTGCTGACGATAGGTTCTATTCTCCCTTGGCATTGTGAGGTGACGTTTGCTCATTTACTGAAGGACAAAAAAAAGGAGTAACGAAGACAAGTTTTATTTGCAAGACCGTAGATTTTATTTGGTGCCGATTTTGCAGCAGAGGGAAACGTAGAGAAGCCCTTTGCCAAAGGCCCCCCAAACTGGAGAATGCTTCTCTCCCCGACCACACCCTGTGATATTCCGCCGAGGCCCAAAGAGTGCTTCTGTTCTCTCTCCCTGGTCCAAATGTCTATCTTTATGGCGGGACCATGCTATTTAATTACTTAAATATAAGTTTAATTACTGAAGCTCTTTAATATGTTGAAATCAGGACCTAAGAGTGAAATCAGATGGTATTTGTTTCTCCCTGACTTATTTCGTTTAGTGTTTTACTTTCCAGATCAATCCACGTCGCTGCACGTGGCAAGAGTTCGTTCTTACTTTAGGCTGAGCAATATTCCGCAGTAGAAATCCACCACACCTTCTTCATCCATTCATCTACAAATGGCTCTTGGCCTGCTCCCATGTCTTGGCTCTTGTAAATAACACTGCAATAAACATAGAGGCGCGGGTGTCTTTTGAATTAAGAGTTTTTGTATTCTTTGGGTGAATACCCAACAGAAGAATTCTTAGATCACGTGGCAATTCTATTTTTTTTTAATTTTTGAGGGACTTGTGCTTAAACAAAAAGGGATGTGCATGTTTTCGTACGTGTCTACACACACAGATAGGCTCTCATTAATTTAACAGTTGGAACCTGGAATTTTTCCCATCCCCTTACACTGGTTGTCAAACTCCCTCTCCGTGGGCAAAGCCTGGGACTTTCTCAGTACTAAAACATCACGAGCCGTATTAACCTCCAGCTCACCTCCTCCCACCCTTTGAGCTCGCGACTAACCGTTGGGTCAGGGGTCCGTACCCTGGGGACCGGGGGAAGGACCACAAGGTCCTCTAAACGTCCGTCTCAGCCAAAAGCAAAAGGAACTCCTTTCCAAATGTGATCCTCTTTCCTTCCTCTTCTGATTTCAGCCCTCAAGATCTGGAGGCCCGGAGGGTGGAAGAGAAGAGAGCAAGCAGTCGTCCCTCGTGGCCAGCGACCGCGTCCTGGTGAATGTCCTGATGGAGAGCCGCGCTGTCTCTGCGGGGACCCATCGGGGTGCTTCTCACTATTGTGCTCACAGGTGGCCTCTGTGGAAATGGTGCTTTGCATAAATGGCGCATGTGGGTTTGGGGGGATGTGTTCAGTTTACCCTTACTCGTTGGTTACCAAGGACCCCTTCAGAAAGGATCCATACTCCTTTGACTTCTGCCAGTAGCCTAGGCACCCAAACCCCCTTGAAGAAGCCCTACAATTCTCCCTCTGCGTTTTTCCACTGTGATGTATTATATGAAGCCAGGGGGTCCCCAAGTTTTTCCATATTCTCCAAGATCTAAGGAGAACAGGAATGCAGACTCCCCCATTCTTAGCATGCACAGTAACCATGGCTTCTGCTCACCCTACTGGCTGGGGTCTCTTCATCGTGGATTACGCTCTTAGAAATGTTCGAGCAAGAGCAAGGTACCGGTTTCTGAGGTTACACGTCCCCCTGCTCACCATGAAAGACACTAGTAATTTCCTGACAATTCCGTAGCCTCTGGAGGATGTCGCAGGCTGGCGATGCACACGTCTACAGCTTGGGAAGCTCCCAGTTTGGGACAAGTGCTATCATCGTTTGAGCAGGTGCCCTCGGTCCCAAGAGGGACCCCAGAGTAGCCCCTCCCACTGAGCTAGGGAAGAGGGATCTCCTTCCTTACTTCTATACTCTCTCCTGCATTGTGAAGATGAGGTCATCTCTTTATGATGCGGTTATTTGTCTGACTTTTTGTTGATATAGTTTTTATATGATCAGGTTTGTCATTAATTGTTGTGCTTTTTTTTTTTAATTTTCTTTAGAAAGACTTTCCCTACTTTAAGATTGTGTACACATTTAAGTGCATCTTTTTCTGAACTGCTTTTAAAGTTTTACATTTTACAGTTAAAACCATTGGTATCACTAGCTCTTGTCTGGAGGCAGCAGTGGGACGTGCTGTTGGATTTCCTGTCGGATTCTCCAGAATCCAATACCACCTATTAAATACGATGTTTTCTCACCTCTCCATTAACATATCTACTAGGGGCGCCTGGGGGGCTCAGTCGTTGGGCGTCTGCCTTCGGCCCAGGTCAGATCCCAGGGGCCTGGGATCGAGCCCCACATCGGGCTCCCTGCTCTGCAGGAAGCCTGCTTTTCCCACTACCATTCCCTCTGCTTGTGTTCCCTCTCTCGCTGTGTTTCTCTCTGTCAAATAAATAAAATCTTTAAAAAATTAAAAAAAAATTTTCTACTAAATCCTACTTTGTATGTGAAATCCTTTCTGAACTTTCTGTATTAGTTCATTGCTGCGTTTTCCTATTTATATGCCAGTACCAAATGTTTATTTAAAGAATGCTTTATAATACATTTTGAAGTCTGTGGGAGCTTGTTTCTGACCCCAACACCCACCATAAACAACCCCTGACTTTTTTTTTTTTTATTATGAATGCTCTTGGATCTTTCTGGTGTTTTTCTGAGATCCACTATAAATGGATAAAGAGTTAGGATTTTTAACTGACCCGATTGGAAGTTCTTAAGTTTTTTAATCTAATAGGTGAGAAACTTTTCTTCTTGTTCAACGTTGTTTCCACATTACCAAGGACTGCCTAGTAAAGGCACTTAATAAATATGTGGAAAGCCAAGAAGTAATTCTCCCCAAGATCTCGCATTCAGAGGCATACCTAAATCTAACTCCCAGCTCTCTCGGTCTGTTGTCAAGATTAAAGGAGGTCATGTATCTGAGAGAACTTTCTGCAGAATCTGGCACATAGTAGGAACTTGTTACTTGGACAGTTTCTACTAATATCCTCTCAATAAATACTTAAGAAGGTGAGGGGATTTCTTTTCTTTCCTTTCCCTCATTTCTTAAAAATATGGAAACAAATTGCCTTTAGCAGAATTTGTAGCAATTTAGAAATGCCCATCCAGTTTGCTCAGATACTTTTCGGTAGGCTAATTCATCATCAACCAATAAATTGAGGTCAAGGTGAGCTAAATTCATGAGGTAAGTCATGAAGGCTTGGGTTTTACTGATGTCCGCGTTGTCTCTGAGTAATGGAATTGCTACCTATTGACTGCATAAATGATTGCATGTCTCTACATCTAATTACTGAGGACATTAGGGAGCTCTACTTAGATGGCACACACTTTTCCTATAACACAAATTCCAAGCTTGCATTTGAGGGATGATGTCTACCATTTCTCTACGGCTTCAGATACAAGGCACTGTCATTTTTGACTAAGGATTAACTGAGAATGCATTAAAGTGATTTCTACTGTAAAGAGAAAATCCTCTCCTTTTTGTTGGAGGAATGACTCATCCCGTGGAGAAGTGCCTCTTAGGCTAAGAGCTACTTCTCTTCACAACATTCTTACGATATTCGAGTCAGCCTTCTGGAGTGAGAGATTGTACTTCTTTTCTTTCTGGACCAGGATGAACTGTTTCCTTCCTTCTCTTTGAGAGGGACTCAGTCTTCTGGTTATGAATCGCATGTTTTCCTGCCAGCAACGCCTCTGTTGTTGAAATATTCATAAAAGATCCTGGGCTTGTGTTCCAGTTCACATCAGGGAAAGAGGAAAGCTGTTATTTTGAGCATAGGGCAAACCGCATTTGGCACTGCATTCAACTTAGAGATTTCCCCCCCAATACTAGGAGATGGCTTTCCCTGGTCAGCAGGCTGGATGGCAAAGCCGGCCTCCAGGTGAAATGTCCAGTTGTGATCCTTGATACACACAGCGGCCTGAAAAGTCAATGCTTAAGTGAGGCCAAGAATTGAAAAGGCTGCGTCCCCCCATTTTGCACACAGGTCTGAAAGCACCAAGAGGCTGCCTCCCAGGCGGTGGCCCTGGTCCTGACGTCTGAAGACAAAGAGGACTCTGGCCCTGGGTGCTCGCCCTCCAGCCGGCCCCGATGTGGAAAACTGACAGCCGCAATTTACAGAATGTGATGCCCAAGTGCTTTGAGATGCTCTGGGTGTGTGTGTTCATGTACACGTGCATACACGTGTGCATGTAATGTGTCCACAGCGGTGATGACACAGCCTTGGGCCTGCTTTCCAATTCCACTAGAGTTCTGTGACTTCTCTGGGAGGATTTCAGAATTGGCTCCTTCCAGAAATACATAGTTACGCTTCATCGCTGCAGTTACAGGAAGCGCCTGAGGTCTACCTGGAACGTGGCTTTATTTACCCCCCACCCTTATTGTTAAAGGTGTCAGAGGCAAGAAACGCTGTATCGAAAGCCTACCTGTATTCCCTGAAAATGAGCCAATTCCCTCATCTCCCCTGGCACAGAAGAGGTGTTTTTTGTGCTTTTTCAATATTTTTCAATACTTGAAAAGGTTAGAAGGAGAAATTAGGACAATTGTATATTGAGCATCTAACACGGGGGGCGGGGGTAGCTAGCAAATGAAATGCCCATCCGTCCGGACACTGGAGGCTTCAGCCCCTGGCGGCTTCATGCCTCATTGTGCTTGGATCAGATATAGGGGGCCGGCCCCAGGCAAGCTCTCTGGTCAACAGAGACGAGCGTGCTGGGGAGGGCGCCTGTCTCCGGGCCATGTGAAATGCAAAGATGAGGTGCAGGAGAACGGAGTGGCTTCATCAAAAATACGGGAAATGGGGCATCTGTGACCCGCTAGCCTGAAATCCATCCTGAGACTTCCTCCGACTTCCCGGGTGTGGTCGTTCATTTCCCACCGTGTGTTTACTGTCTGTTTTCATTGCAATTATTCATGTCAAGCTGGCTAAAACTCACAGAATAAAATGATAAGCAGGTTCTCCTCCTAAAGAAGCAACATCGTGAAAAGCTCCATGAACTGGGGCACCTGGGGGACTCAGGGGGTTGGAGCCTCTGCCTCCGGCTCAGGTCATGATCTCAGGGTCCTGGGATCGAGCCCCACATTGGGCTCTCTGCTCAGCGGGGAGCCTGCTTCCCCCCCCACCCCCCGCCTGCCTCTCTGCCTACTTGTGATCTCTCTCTGTCAAATAAATAAATAAAATCTTTAAAAAAAAAAAAAAAAAGCTCCATGAACTACCGCTGCTGCGTGTGGACCCGGAGGCTGGCCTGCTCTGTGGGGGACCGTTGTGCTCACCCCAGCCGGGGCTGAAGAGTCCCTGCGGCCACGGCTGATGCGGACGGAGAGCCCAGGGCGCACCCTTGGCATCCAAAGTGAATACACTTTTGAACTACAGCTGTGTAAACAGGAGTCTAAACTTATTGAGGAAAACGCTAGTGTATGTTATCTGGGAAACGCATCAAGTACTTCTGAACTAAAATAAATACTAATAGTCTTTATCTGAATACACTTCCCCTGAGAAAAGAAGAGAAAAATGTTTCCAGGCATAAAAGTAACTATGGTTAAAGGTTCTCATTTTTCACAGCGAAAGAGCATTCTATAAGGCCACTCCGAGCATTTGGTGACATTTACGGGGGGCCCTTAAATGAATTAGCCTAAAAAGGATATTTGTTTAGCTTTTTAGCTAGTTAGGTCACTAGCAAGGGCCCGGCTCCCTTCTGCAGTAAACATCACATGAAATATTTCTTTACATCTGTGTAACAAGGCTAGGCTGCGCTTGAGGCAAAATCAAAGTCCTGTTGCAAAACAAGACATTGATGATGTGCACACTGCACAGTAGGAAAAAGCAATACGAGGCATTTGTCCATTCTCCTTCCCTAAATCCCGACAGCTCATGGTTACTGTACATGGGGGGTGGGGGCAAGAGGTGATTGGGTCACTTTTGTTTCATGCCCAGTAATTGTTTCAACAAAATGGTAATTTGTTTTACGGATGCTTACGTTTGAGCGACGCCTTACTGGACTTCCTGAGAAGCTGCTTCTTCGGTTGCCCTTACTTGAAGTGCTCCTTGTCACAAGGCATAAGTTTCAAGCCCCACCCTGTCCCAAGAAGTGAATCACTTGGACCAGATAACCCCTTGAAAGTTTTTTGGAGACTCCAAACTTGGCAACAACGATGGAAGCTGACATTTGAGTGTTTGGAGAGGGGACGCGGGATAGGTCTAGGAAGGGTTTGATGAATTCTAAGTAATGGGGGCACCGGCTATTGTGTTGGTAGGATTTTGTCACAAAATAAACAGATGCCATTCGCAATGATCTTTCACTCTCCAACGTTTCAAATTCCTTTTAAATCAAGGAAGCTATTTTACCACCACAACTCAGAGGGAAACCTTTAGAAATTCATTATTTCAGTGAACGGTTCTATTGAAATATATTTTTTTTAATATCATAGAATTTTTTTTTTCAAAAAGGAAACAGAAAAGGCACGACCATCCATTGTGCGCATGGAAAAAAACCCCAAAAATCAAAACACAAGAAAACCTTCCCAGTGTGGTCCTTTGGCTGATGTTTGCTGGACCTTTCCAGATGCGTTCTCCACTGTGGGAGCTTCCTCCATGGACCTCCTCGCTACGATACCTGCCGTCCCTTTAGAGTTCAGGAGACCTGAGCGTTCCCACTCATTGCTCCATATGAGGGAACCGAGAGTCTCAGACAACAGGGCAAGGGAGCCTGCCGCAAACCACAGGATTGCTAAATCACCATGTAGCTAAATAGGAAAAAGCATCCAAGCCCCAAATAGCTGGAGGCAAAGGCATGATGTTATCCTCTCAAGGGGCAGGGGGAGCCGATAAGGGAGCATGTTTGAGACTAACTGGTGTTTTCTGCAGTGTTCCCTGAGCCAGAGCTGAGGTGACATCGGCGGTCCTGGTACTGCTCGGGTGGTGGCAGGAAAGTCCAGGGCACGGGATGGACTGGAGGCGACCCAGTCAAGCAGCAGGGACGGGGGAGCTCCGGCAGGGTGAGGCGCAGAGTCAAGAAGCCCAGAAACAAGCATCATATCACCGGCAGGGACTTATTTCCAGGAAGGATCCAAAAACAACCCACGTGAATCTGGATTCACGGGTGAGCACCAGGCCTCCATCGGTGCCCCTCGGCTAGTCCGTGAGGACGCATCTTCACTGACTGTGAGCTGGGCCGATCTGGGACTTCCACCAGCATCTCCCCAGCATGAGGTCTGGGGCACGGGCTCCTCAGCCCGCGCTCTGCTGAAGTCAGAGCAGTGCGGTGCCTTAGAAAGGTAATGCAAGCAACACGTGGGATTTTCAATTTCCTAGGAGACACATTAAAAAAGCTAAACCAATGGATGATTCGTTTTCATTAGAAACTTTCCAGCATCCAGTATTTATGCTGCTTATTGAGCACTTATGCTGCTTATTAATATAAACAAACGTACCATTCTAGTAGCTTCCACTTGCCATTTCTCACGTGCTCATTAACCATGAGTGGCTAGTGAGGCTGTGTCGAAGAGCACAGAACAATGTCACCTGTTTAATGAGTCTTTTTAATTAGCACTAATTTCTGGACTTGAAAGTTTTCACTCTGAAATGAAATTTTTATGTCATCATAAAAAGCATACGTTTGAGGTGATACGTGGGTTTTTCTACTATGTATCCTTCCGTAACTACTAAAATTAAATAGGGTGTTCATATAGTACTTAAAATTAAAATTAAATTAAGTTAAATTAAATTCATATGCCACTTAAAACTCCTCATGGGACACCATTAATACCTAAACTAAACATGTAGAAAAATCTGACCTAAGCAATCGAAATGTTACCTAGGAAGCTCCACTGTCCTTCACAAAGCTGTTTTGTATTGTTTCATTTCCCCCCTGAGATTCCTTGTAAAGTGTGTGAACAGCAATGATCTCTACAATACAGCCTGGAAGGGTAGAAGTGAAAATTTTACTCTTACATGAACATTAGACATATCAGAAATCTAATTCGGAATTTTTGAGGAGGTCAGGAAAAATTCATTTTTACAAAAAATGATAGGACGAATGTAATAAAATATATTTCAGACACATAATACATTGCATGTATATTTTTCTTGGCTTTTCTTCAAAAAGGCCTAAATGACCTGTGTCACTGCAGCATTAAATTAACACAATATCTCCATTAGCTGTTAAATAGTAGCAACCAACTTTAAATGTAACTCTTGTTCATTCTGAAATAGCAGAAGGATGGATCCTGCTACCGATACTAGATTCATGCCCTATTTCTCTTCAGCAAAAGAAATATGTCTGCTTTGATCTGTCTTATGATTTGTATTTATCTCATAAAATACATTACCACTTGAATCAATGTCAAATCCTATCAGTTCAAAAGAACCAATTCATTTTGGCTTTTACAAAAAACAAAAACTGCCAACCACAATGTACAGGAAGCCAACGAAAGTGGCGCTCTGTGCTCCTGGGCACAGAGAGCTTCAGAGACTCTCCCGTGCTCTGGAGGATCCCTAGTGACAGGAATCCGAATGATCCAGGCTCACCTCCAGTCTGCTGCTATTTCTTACAGGAAGCATTGATCCCAGATGCCCAGGACAGGGAAGGGCGGGCAGAAACGGCAGAGAACTAACCAGTGAGTGACCGGCCATGCTGTATCCGTCCACCTGCCAACCCAGCTTCTCCCTAGAATGGGATCTCAGCCAGCGGTTTGCACCTCCCGTTGCACGTGCCCCTCGCGTGGCTCTGCGGTGCAGGTTCAGTGTCTCCCCATCTGAGGATTCTCAGCTTCAGTGCCGCTGACCTTGGGGCTGGCTTCTTCTGTGTGGTGGGGGCTGTTCTGTGCACTGCAGGATGTTTAGCAGAGACCCTTTCCTCCACCGACGACGTGTCAGTGTCACCCACACCCAGCGGGGACAACCAAAATGTCTCTAATTCCGCGTGCCCCCCAAGAGACAGGATGCGCAAGACGGCCCCTGACTGAGCCGCAGCGTCCGACGTCTTAGGTCTCAGATCCTACACGCGACACTTTATCCTGGATGCTGGTGTAGCCTTTTATTTCAGCGTTGATTTCCACTTTTACTTAGGATTACATCTGCTCTTTTCCAACAGATTTAAACACATAGTTGCTCCCAGCGTGCCCCCCTCTAGGCTCCGATTCCCGTGACAAACACCTTGGGGACAGGGAGAGAGGCGTGGAGGATTGGTATAGAGCCCCGAAAACACCCTGCAAAGAGGCAGAGTGGCAGGAAACAAAAGCCAAAGTGCAAACGTAAGGGATGGACATGTTCTGAAATACTTATTGACTATCTTTCAGACAGGATCTTTACGGGTTACCTCCGAATTTTGTTTTATTTCATTGCATTTATTTCATTTCATTTTGTTTTGTTTTGTTTTGTTTTAAGGTGGGAGAAAGAGCACGTGAACCAGTGGGGTGGGGAGAAGCAGACGGAGAAGGAGAAAGAGAACCTCAGATAGACTCCACGCCCTGTGTGGAGCCTGATGTGGGACCCTGAGATCACGCACAATCCAGAGCTGGATGCTTCTCCGTCTAAGCCACCCAGGGTCCCATCAAATTTTAGATCAATCTTCACAAAATATCTTTTACTGATGTGCCAAAGACACATTTACTGTATTAAAAAAAATTAATTAATTAAATAAAATAAACAGTAATAAAACACTTCAGTGACTTAAGAACATTACCTGTTTTATATTCACGAAAGCCTAATAATAATTACCTAAACTCATTTGTAATCTCTGGAAGGTGCTATGGAATTAACTTACTGTTTATAACTAATAATTTTAAAAGTAGAGCAAATGAATAAATAAATAAAGCGAGCATTTATGCTGCTTATTGATATAAACAGTAGCTCAGGGTAAGCAAACAGCTGATGAGGACAAACTTTATGGGAAACTTGCTGCTAATAAACACATACGGAGAAGTAAAATATCACCAGTTTGTAAATCTAATAAATTAGTGGGCCTGTGTAATGCTCATCCAGTGACTAATAAGATTTTAAAAAGAGAGAGAGAGAAGGTAATTCATATTCTTTGATTTTTAAAAAATATGTATTTGTAAATTTATTTCCAGTCTTTTATTGCTGCTTTATAGAAATAAATTTACTTCCAGTATTTGGCATTATATCCTGGATCTACATTCAATTCATTTATCAATTCTGTCAATTGATTTTAGATTCATTTGAATTTTCTAAATAAACAACAAAGATGTCTTTAAATAATGATTTTACTTATTCTTTAACAAAAGGGCTCAGTGCAGATATCCATGAAGCAGGAAGAACATGCACAAAAACTACCTCTGGGCCCATCAGAGAGAGTCAAAAATAATGAACAAATCTTACAAGTCACCATGTGGGAAACAGCCCATCCCTGGGAGCCTAGATGAGCAGCTGATTCCCTCTAACAACCTATGTGGGCTAGAAGATCACGGGGAGCGTGTCTCTGAGAGTGATCAGCACCCTCCCATCACGTCCGGGACGTGATGATATGGATGTGTGTAAATCAGTAATGAAAAATCCACATGTTTAAAATACTTTGTCTTCTCTGTTTACCCAAAAGTTAGCATGTGACTTCAGAGCCAGAAAAGTGTCTTAGAAATAAGCAGACTAGAAATTGCCTCTGGAAGTGATTCATATTATTCCTATTAGATAATCCTCCTCCCAAATTTTCTCCATGACCCACCACAGAGACCTGGGAATACATTATAATAAATGCATTTCCAAGACTTTAGTTTCTGACAGCCCCCTACTTTTTAGGTGAAAATAGTGCCTAAAAGTGGCAACTCAAAAGTTATAAGTACTGAATAAATACATTTATTATGTATTCCAAACAGGTTTTGGTTTTAGAAAACACACAGGAGGGGATCGGTGGAAGGTAAGAGTAAATGTATCATATTTTATATATTCATTAGCACATTGCCTAGCCGATAATTATCACATCAGCGTACAGGATACACATCTAAAATAGTACCGTAACTGACCCATAATGCAGATACCTTTCATTAAATGGATCATTATTTGTACATCTTTTGTTTTTATACTTTCGCATATTTCCCCCTTTGGGTCATATGAATTTTCTCTGTTTTGGGATATGTTTGCTAGTATTGCACGATTTGGCACAATCGTTGGTGGCACACCTGCTCTTTTCTCTGTTTCTTCTCATTCACGACAACCGCCCTCATGGTAGTGTTCTTTCATCAAGTAACAGGTAGACTTGGCTTCGATTTCTCCTTCTTTTCTCATAAAAATACACTTATGGAGGTCCTCGAGTTAAGTTTTTTTTT
>CM053610.1:114785838-114819561 GCA_028646535.1 Procyon lotor
AGCATGCCCATGGGGATGATGTGAAAAACGTACAAGCTATGTTATGAAAGAGTTTACGAGATTCTTGCAGTGAGAGCTGCCTAGGTGCCCCTCAACCGCGAGGCATGTCACCGCACATCCCTCAGACAGCATGCCCTGCTGCGGGGGGCGGGGGGGCGGGGGGGGTCCTCGTTACAAGCTAAGACCTGAAGAAGCCTCCCCAGCGGGCTCAGCTCATCTTACTATCATCGCCTCCATCAGTATGATTCTTATCAGCTTCGTAGACATTGAGAGAACATCACAACGGGAGTGTTTACACATGTAAACATAAAGTTAGGCTCTTTTTTTATTTCTTTTACGATGTGTAAGACTTAGAAATGATAAATACCTTGGACTAGGAAAAAAAAATCAGAGCACTTGTCAATTTAATCATGGGACCAGACTGATTTTCCCCTCTGCTGTTTCACTGTTTGCAGGAGCGGAGTAAATGAGAGGTGAGCGAAGGCAAGCCTGCCTCCCGCCGCACTGCTGTGCCTCTGGCTTGCCCAGCAGGTGCGATGGCCTCACGAGAATAGGTTTTGTAATTCTTAAAAAACATGTTTACAGAATTGCCAATGCATCTTCAATGTCTGAGAAAATAAAAACATTCGCATAAACCATTCTGTAGTGTGGTGCCGTTACCCGTGCCTTGGGTCACTTTTCTTTTCTATTTATTTGTTTGTTCATTTGTTTGTTTAAGATTTTATTTATTTATAACAGAGAGAGATGGCGAGAGAGGGAACACAAGCAGGGGCAGAGGGACAGGGAGAAACAGACTCCCCACTGAGCAGGGAGCCTGACGTGGGGCTCAATCCCAGGACCCCAGGATTGTGACCTGAGCCGAAGGCAGACGTGTAATGGACTGAGCCCCCCAGGATTCCCATTACATCTCTTTCCTTGTTCTGCTCCTACCCTCTTGCATCCTTTTGTGTCTTGAGACCCACGTTTGATCTGGCCACATTCTTGATCTAGAAGCCAAGTTCTTGATTCCAAATCTTGATTCCAAATCTTCCTGATCTAAATTCTTGGCAGCACTGCTAACTTGGTGTTGGATTTTGCCCTCATCTAGGGCATTTTCTTTTTCTTTTTTTGCCTCATCTAGGGCGTGTTTGTGTGTGTGTGTGTGTGTGTGTGTGTGATTTCAGTATATCTCACAGCAATAAGCTATCCAACGTGCTAATAGAAATAATGATTGAGGGTGTTTAGTTTTTCATTCCAATAAGGACTACCAGAAATCTGACATCCTGTAAGCTTGCCACGTCTGGTAATGCTGGAATTTGGATTTTGAGGTAGGATACCTTTGCTGTGCTATAAAATTACTGCCTTCGACATGTGCCTACCTTGGCCTTTGTGGTCTGTTTCCTATAGGGTCTTGTCCTTGGCCAGACTTAAGTCATATGTCAACTGCCTTACAAACTATAAAGTCCTAGATGCGTATGAGACGTTGTTTTACATATTTACCATTATTTTGTGACACTAACTCTTTGTAGATTTGTGTTACTTGTTTCAAGTGAGACAGCACTAGCTTAGTGGTGTTTTTCTGGGGTCAGGGTATCTTTGTCATAATGAAGAGTCTTGGGGCCATAGTCACCAGAGGAGGAGGTGGGGTGAACCTCGGGGTCCTGAAGCCTTCTCTGACCCCCACAGGCGCCTGTGGTACCCGTACACTGCTCACTTGTCTACAGCACAATACCTTTGGTATAGTGAGGCTACTGATTCAACATTGTAAGTAGACGTCTACTCAATGTTCAGGGTGGGCAGTGCCAGCTATAAAACATATTTCAAGACCTTGCTGGGCACAGTATTTTTCAACTTTGAAATCCACTTCCCTTCTGATTAGTTATCAGTCTTAGAAGCAGCAGGTATTCTGATATTTGATGTTTTTCCTCTTAAAATGTTTTGGAAAGTCAAGGGTGTGCAAATTACAGGATGCCAAACAAGGGTGAGCACGGACCAGCTGTGTAGTCTTTGGGGCTCAGCGAAACCAATATGCCAAGTCTTCAGCCTCCTTCATTGTTCCCTTTCTCTTCTCCCCCAGGTCCTGCGGAGTTCTCGATCTCCGTTAATTCTTCACGCAGACAAGAAAGGTGTAAGAGAGATGAGCGTATCAGTGTTGCTGTTCAGCTCTGATGTCGCCAGCAAGGCTCCTTAAAGTGTATCCAGGAAGCACTGATTTCTGTCTCCCTCGATGCTTCCAATAGTACTGCTGGAACTGAACTTCTGCTGGGATGTGGGGTTCCTGGGAAGCAAGATGGGGCAGAGAGAGGAGTTGAACCTCTATAGCAGCAAGACAGATGCTTAGCCATCCTGGCACAGAGTGCTGGTGCAGAATGACTTGTATAGCTGTCCATTGATGGTTTGGAGTTCATTGCCTTCTGCAAGCAGCTCCCGGATGCTGGGCTCTGGGAACCTGTGCCCTTGGGTGAGACATCTCTTGGCAGAAGGAGCCCTGCAGGGGCCTATAGATGGACGACAAGTCCATCCTTGAAGGGGATCAGGGAGGCACATTTCCCCTTCCTCCACAATAAGAATGAGGTAATGTCAATGTTCTTTGCCCTCAAAGTGATGCACAGACAGAACTCAGAAGAAACATTTAAGGTAGTGAACTTCTCTGTATGACTCTGTAATGGTGAATACATGTCACCGTGTATTTGTCCAAACCCGCAGAATGGACAACACCAAGAGTGAACTCTAATGTGAACTGTGGACTTCAGTTAATAATAACCAACCAATACTGGGTCATTGATTAGAGCAAGCGTACCGCTCTTGCAGAATGTTGATAGTGTGCAAGGCTATGTGTGTATATGGAAATGCTGTGTATTCTGCTTAATTTTGCTGTGAACTTAACACTGCTTTCGAAATAAAGTCTATTAATGATGATGATGATGATGATGATGATAAATAGCAAGGTATGTTTAAACAGGCAGGCTAAGACCAACATTGTGATTGTGAACTTCATGGTCTCGTGTGAGGTGTGCAACAGCTCCACAAGAGGGAAGGCTATCCTTGAATTTAGGTCATTTTGCAGTTTTGTGCATCACATTCCCCAGAAAACTTGTGTAAAATGCAAAATGTGAATAAGATTAAATAAGCAAACCAAAATAGAACCCCCTTTTACATCACTTCTTGCAAATTAGAAAATGCACCTCTGGGCTAGATGGTTGAGAGGGTGGGGGCCCTCCTTCTGGGCAGGAAGCACCCCTTTGCACTAGTGGGGTGTGAAGCCAGGCCTACGCCCCTGGGTAGTGCCCCAGCGACAGAGGTGCGGGGCCTGGGCTACACCCCCATTCACGCAGTGACCCCAGCGTCCCGCGCTGAAGCGCCCCACACCAGGCATCCATACTCTGGGTCTTCTCTGCTCCGTCACGCTCCCTGTTCAAGCTCAGCCACCGAGTCTCGGGTCTGACAGCAAACTTGGCAGTTACCAACGGCGGGGCCATTTCTGAAATGCCCACTTAGAGAAAGCGTCACCCTAACTCTCCTGTCCAGTCCTTCCAGCTGGGTTATGCTCCGGCCGCTCGCTCGCTCGCCCGTCCCCAGGGCTGTGGTCCTCCATGCTGTCACAGTCCTTGCACCCGTGTGATGTCCCTGCCTCCCGTGGAGGATGCATGGTTTGGACATGTTGTATTTTCCTTCCAACGTAGAGCCTGCTTAACTGTCACCAAACAGCTGAACCCTGCTGGATGACACTCTCACACACATTTTAGTGGTTCTTCCTAAAATTTATAATTGCAGATCCCAAATAAGCACGGGGCATATGCCAGAAGGGAAGGTGGACGCGGAGCAAGGAGGGTGGGCATTCCTTCCTTGCGACAGTGAAGGCATTGCCCTCTGCTGGCTGGACTCCCATCAGAATGATGGATAAGTATGAGAGAGGAGGAGGGCTGGACATGTGAGATTGGCTCAATCTAGAAAGGATGGTAGGCTGTTCGGTGAAAGAAAGACTAGACCGTGAATGGCCAGACCAGGGGATAAAAGCGAACTTATTCAGAACATGCCAAAGCCTTTTATTGTTCTGAAATGACTTCCAGAACCGCCAACCTGACCAAGGGAGAATTATCTGCAGCTAGCCACGCCCCAGCATTGCGTTTCTCTACCTTCTTAGACTCTCTGAGATTAGCCGCGCACCCGCCATATTTTGGCATCACCTGTCATAGCCCCTGGACAGTTTTCAGTATCAATAAAACTCAGTCTCAACTCAAGGATTATGAGACCGGAAAACAAAATTTGTTCAACATATGGTTTAAATTATTTTTTCTGTGTCTGGAAAATTAGTAGATTTCTAACCTAGAGAGAGCATAAAAAATCTAAGGGAAGATATTTCCTAGTAAAATCACTCCAACATCATATAATTTATTTGTATAATAGACTATGGATGTGCCTACATATTAGCAAAGACTTGTGATGATGTGACAGCTTCCAGATAGAGTAGTGAAGGCGATTTCCCTCAGACCAATGCCTGCAACAGATCAAGAATACACATTACAGATGTGGAAATTAAATTAATATTGAACGCATTCAGTGAGCAAGCCAGGAAAAAAAAAAGACTTACCTCTTTTATTTCAATTTAATCATTTATTTATGTGATACTTTGTCCCAAAACATTTTAATTGGCAAAGCATCATACACTTCATGAAAGGGAAAATTAATTAACGATAAATAAGAAGATAAGGCAAAAGGACAACAGAGATAGGAAAATAATCTCTAAAAATTAAAAAAAGTCAAAGGGTAATTTATGAATTATTGGGAAATATTAATAACATGAAAGTTACCATTTGAATGTTATTTGAAATTGTAAGAATTGTTTATCTGGCTGTTTTAAATTACCATCTTAAGTTTCATAGCTTGATTGTTGTGTCTTTCACAACCTATTCTATAGAGATTCGTATATTACCGTTAAAAATGTAGGGAATGGCGTTGAGCACAATGCCTCTGTTCTGACTTTGAGGGACAGTTCTCTTTCTCTCTCTTTCTGGGATTCCAATCAGGATGCACGACTTCTGCATTCGAAGGAAGTCACATCTTAAATTGATTTCTGTTATTAGGGATGAGTCCAATTTCCGGGAGCAGCAAAAGTCAGTGCGTGAAGGCCACTGGGCAGGTGCACGGTGGTAGCTGAAGGAAACGGCTTTGAGTTTTAAGAGCAGAGGCCCCTGGTTGTCTTGTGTAGCTGAGGAGACGGTGACACAGATCACGCGGAGCCTTGTGTGTTACATGCAAACAACGAGTCATGGAAGACGACATCGGAAACTAATGATGTACTGTACAAAGACTAACATAACATCATCATCATCATCAAGAACAGGGCTACAGCAGAGATTTTCTAAGAAATATTCCAGAAACTACTAAACAAAAAGCTGTATCATTGGAAAGGGATATCATTTCCTCGCGTGATCACTTGGGAGAGGAAAACTCACACAAACGCACGTGCGGGGCTATGCTTACTGGGAAGCTGCTTCTGTTTTTCTTTCAGGAAAATGAACAGGCATGACCACTGGATCCTGGACCAGCAAAAAAAGATGCAAAGGGACATCACAGAGACAACTGATGGAATGTAAAAATAGAGTCTGGATTATAGGATGGTATGCTATCAATATTCAATTGCTGGGTTTGATAGTAATTGTTTTTGGATTATGGATGACGGGGTCCGTGTTAGGACCCACACACTGCAGTCTGAGAGATCATGCAGCTTCAATGTCCTCTCAACCAGCTCAGAAAACTCACGTGTGTGCATATGCGTGTGCGCACGTGTGTATGTGTACGTGCAAAATGACTTCCAAAGGTTCCAGCCCCAAATAACAAAGACAAGCAGTCTTTGCATGTGGATGTGTGTTTACGTGTGTCTAGGTATGCACATTGTGTGGGTATAGCTAGAAAATACAAGTCATTTCTGCATATATGAAACATTTGGGGGAAAAGATCTACAATAACATTTTAAAGCTCACCAGCCATTACCAATATTTCCCATAATTCCTTCTAGAATATTTATAATTTATAGGTTCTTATATAATGTGGGGTACCTTTTGCCATTTTTTTATCATTGTGCACTCAGATTTTTTTCACTTAACATTTTCCTTAAGTCCTTCCATGTCATTAAATATAATGCATCATTCTATAAGGTGGCAACACATTGCATATTAGGGATTGCCTTGCTCAGCAAACAGGACTGCTGACGCATACTCGGGAAGCTAAGTGACAGTAACCGGCTGGCGGACTCTGCAGGAGTCTGATTCCTACTCTGAAGTCAACAATTCTTGGTGTCGTGATGCTTAAATTTAAGCATTAAGTTAGCTAGACTATGGTGAACGTTCAGGGATCCAACACCAATCTAGACGTTATGGTGAAGATATTTTTAAGATTTGATTAATTTTTACTAATCAGTGGAATGAGTAAAACAAGTTTCCCTTCATAGTGTGGGTGGGTCTCTTACAAGCCATTGAGGGTCTGAAGAGAAAAGCACGGAAGCCTCCCAGGAGGAGAGAGGGAGGCTCTTCCTCTGGGGTTCCAGCTGTCCTGCTATGCACATTTTGGACTGGCCACACTCACAGTCTCACAAGCCAATGCCGTAAAATAATCTCTATCCACCGTCTATCTATCCATGATCTACTTACCTATGATCTATTTCTCTGGGGAACCCTGAATAATTTCGCCGTACACTTTCAGTAAGTGAGTTAACTAATTTTTGCCTCTGTTTTCCCATCTACAAAATGGAAATAGCAACAGTACTTACCCCACAGGACTGAGAGGAGAGCAGAGTCTGTCGTGCTTAGAGATTACCCGGCGGAACTCCCCGCTGGTGGATGCTAGCTCTTTCCACTAGAGCTTTTGTTTCCCAGTCTGGGAGCACTATTCACAGCATCAGGATGCATCACTGTGCACACATCGCCCTCCGTCCTCTGCATCGTCTCCTCAGTGTCTACTAGGGCCCCTTAGGAAGTTACACGATACCTGCTTCTGCCCACACCGGCTTTGCGGACATTCCTCTCATTGACCGACGGGCTTTCCCCCCGGGCTTTGCTATGTGTGGTTCTCTCTTCTCCCCAGGCCAAGACATCATTCGGGTGCATTTACTCTAGTTATGTGGTAATGGCTGTTTTCTTTTAGGACCGTTCTAGATACTGGACCAAAGTATCCAGTATACTGGATATACTGGATATATATAGAAAAAAATATTTTTTCTTTCTTTGATGTTACTTTTTTCTCTTTCTTTCTTTCTTTCTTTCTTTCTTTCTTTCTTTCTTTCTATTTTGAGTGTTAAATTTGAGTTGTTTTGTTGTTTTGTCTGGTTTATTTGGAAATACAAAGACACACTCCAGTATCTCAAATAGTGGGGATGGGTTTTGTGGCAGTAAAGAGGAGGAGCACACAGTGTGGGGGGGTCGGGATCTGCTGGACGTGAGTCTGTGGTCCAAGCCCTGCCAGCTGTTGATCTGGCTGTGTGACTGATGTCCACAGGTCTCCGTGCCCCTCCGGACATCTGTGGGAATCACCTCTCGTGACTGTCTCTCGCGCTGCTTCTGCGGCTCCTGTCTCCTGCCTGTGTGCTGTGTGTGGCTTCAGCAGCTTCTTGACTTTTCCTTCCCACCTCACCTCTGCATTAGGGGTTCAATCCCCGGACACCTTCAAACCACCTGCTGGGAGGGTCAGAGCAGCACCCAGCATTGGGTGCTCAGAGAGGTGGTCCAGAGACCCCCCACGGCCCCCATTGTGGTTTGCTGCCTTTTGCACAAACATGGGCGCAGGCTCCAATATGACCACGCGGTTGGGGCACTTTGAGGCTTCTCAAAGCGGCTGACTGACCCCAGGGAAATCTCTGTGGTCCTAGGGGACAGGGCTCCCGTGCCCTCTACCAGGCGACCCTAATACGGTAAACCTTACAAGACATGATCATGTTACCTCCTGTGGTCACACTTTTCCATCATCTACAGAATTATGCATTTTAAGGTTTCAGTGAGAAGGGGCGCCTGGGTGGCTCAGTCGTTAAGCATCTGCCTTCGGCTCAGGTCATGATCCCAGGGTCCTGGGATCGAGCCCCGCATCGGGCTGCCGGCTGGGCGGGAAGCCTGCTTCTCCCGCTACCTTTCCCTCTGCTTGTGTTCCCTCTCTCGCTGTGTTTCTCTCTGTCAAATAAATAAAATCTTTAAAAAAAAGAAAAAAAGGTTTCAGTGAGAAAATAGAGTCCACAAGAAGCAATTGCTTCTCGAGGTTAATTTTTAGGACTTCATGCATGTCTGAAAGCAGAGTTCACATACAATCTGCGGCACATGCACACTCTATGCTTTATTCTCAGGAAAAATGTCTCATTAACCTGTGGTTGATATTATTCTAACATCTTTTCCTTGATTACGAAAGAGAAGAGAATGATTTCCATATGGTTTACAAATGTCTTCTATGATAAATTAGTTCCATCTTTTACCTCAGGATATCAGATATGGAGAAGAGCGACTCCAGCGGAAAATGAGAAATAGTAAAGAAAACAAAGGGGTCAGTGTTGGCCTTTGTGCACTCCTTTTGGTGCAGGGTTCTGGGAGGAGGGGCAGGGGTGGCTCGCGAGCAGCCCAGAGGCAGATCTTGGAGGGGTTCTCCAAGGGCAATCCCGGTGATGTCTACGAAAATGGCTAAAATGCCCCCACTTGCTTCCCGTGAACTCAGTGGGGCCGTCTGGCCAGCCTCCCCCCTACCTGGCAGCCTTGTGACAAGTCATGCTCTTACTTCCTTTCTCCCCACCCACCCTGGGCTGCTTCCTGTCCTGGGAGTTCCCCACTCCTTCCCTGATGGCATGTTCTACAGTACGTCCCCTTCTGGAAGGACAATGTCCCTCCCAAGTACCTCGTTCCCATCCGCCCACCTCCTCCTCACCTGAGATCCACTCTCGAGGGAAACCGAATTCAGGCGCACAACCCTCCTGCCTCCTGCTTCGATGGACTCAGCGTCTGTGCTGCTCCTTCACCGCTTGTTTCATGGTTATGATGGGACTGCGCACTTTGTCATGTACTGTTTCTCTTTCCTTCCATCCACGAGGACAGAGCCCTCCAAGCCCCGCACCCGGCGAAGCGCCTTTACCTCGTAGGTGCTCAATAACTACTAGGGCAAGCTTCACCACCTTCCTGCACACACTGTTTGTACATCAGGGATTGTCCTTAATCCTAGGCTATTGAACCAAGCTGTTAAAACACCCTCAATCTCGAGACCGTAATTATAAAAAGAGCAGTAAAACTTGAAAATTCCTTTGGTGCCTGCAATGGATGAGTTAATTTTTGTAAAATATATTTTCTAAGTAAAATGTACCCTAGGAAATCCACTAATTGCTGAGCTAAGTTGGTGCCAAAACAGTGGCAAGAGTTGTAGCTGGGCTGCATAAGCGACCCTCCAGAAAAAGGTGGTTTCTTGCTTCTTGCAGCGGGGCTGGGGCGCGCGACACTCAGGAAGCTGCCGGGGCTCAGGTGCGCGCTTAGGTGCCCAGCCCAGGCTCAGGTGCGCACCCAGGTGCTCCGCGGACACCCCTACGCCACCACAGGGCAGTGTGGGACGACTAGGGACGCACCTGCCGGGTCCTCCTTGTTCTACTCTGGTGACCCCAGTTTTCCATAGGTAGCACTTAGCCGTAGGCCTGGCACATGGTAGGTCCCGGATATACGCTTTCTTTAAGTAAAAAGTGGAAATGTTTTCTAATTTTGTGAATTCTGTCTCTCTCCTGGCTCCATGGCTTCATCTCCTTGAAGGCCGTCCAGGTGATCTGGTGGTCCCGTGGCCATGCCGGGTGTCTGAGGAGGAAACCAGGTGACGAGGCTTGCTCCTGTGTGCGCCGTGACCCTCCTGCAAACACACAAGTCCCTCCTACAGGCTCGGGTCTTCCATGTGTGCGGGCCTCAGCCCCTGTCCCCGTGCGGGGTGCTCAGCTTCCCTCCTGGCAGGGCCGCTCCTGCAAAGGGTCTGAGACAGACTCATGAGAGCACCTGTGTATCCAATTGGACACAGTTGTTGCAAGTGCTCTACACGTGTGTGTGCACATGTATATAAACACATGCGTGTATGCACAGATCTGTGTGTATATATGCACCCACGTACATATAGACACACAGTGTATATACATGTGCTGAAGCACCAATATGAGTGTATATGCTCACAGGTACGTATATACATGTCTACACACATGCATATATACATATGTTTGTACACACATATATGTGTGCATGTATACACATGTATATATGCATGTGTGTATGCACGTGTGCATATATATGTTTGTGTGTATGTAATGCATTGTTTGTGCACACGTGCACATATATGAATGTGTGTGTGTGCATGGGTGCATGCATACATGTGTGCCTGTGCATGTATGCACACATGCATGTGAATGTGCACTGTGTACATACATCCATTTGTTCTCATGCAATATATGCATCTGTGTACATGTTTGTATGCATGCATGTGTGTATATATATATATATATGCACATGTTTGTGTGTATACATATATATTTCATATCCATTGATGTTTTGCAGAGTCCAGACATAGCAAATTAAATAAAGAAACTGATGATTAATGGACCACTGTCTCCTGTGTGTATAACCTTGTTTCATACAAAGATCAGTTTCTTCTTTCTTGGTCAGCTTTGTAACCTTTGCTCAACTGTGCAGAAAAGCTACCATATTATTTTACTTTACATTCACCTAGCTAAGAATATAGCAGATGTAATCTTTCATGAGTATATGGATTCTGTTTATGAATTCTACTGATCAAAGTGGGAGCCACCAAAAGTAACACACTCCGAGACCAGTTTTCTGTAGCTTATGTGGTGAGACTTCTTTTCAGCAAGTACTCTGATGCTAACTAAATCATCTGCTGTGGCACAATGTAGCCAAGGAGAGATAAAGAGAAAAATTATGCTTAAATTGCCAGCTTCCTGCACTGTTGAAGGTAACACACATAGGACTCTAGAAAAATGTATCTGTATTTTTCTTAATACCCTTCAAAAGAAACCATGATCTATTACACAGCATTACTTTCTCAAAATCACAATTTATTGCTTAATAAAATGAATGAGCCTTATTTGATCAAGATGCATAATTTATGCAGAATTTTTATGTGCTGCGACTAACAAGGCTTGTTTTAAGTTTTTAATTACTAATGATCATAATTCTCATTTGCCTAGAATTATGAGGCTCTAGATATATTTTTTTTACCTTTGTCCTTTATATAAAAATAGCTTTTATTCTGTTATCCACACTTGGAAACCCTATGGACATGGTGGAATCACAGATTTTAAAAGTCTTCAACTTGCCCTGTTCTCCAAAAACACAGATAATTGGTAACATTTGTATGACTTTACTCTGAAAATACATCCAAACATTAAATAGCGTCAGCATCGCTTTGTAATACAACAACAACAACAAAAATAAGTTACTCTCTAGACTACGAGGTTCTTAGAGTAGGGCTTATTTACAAATGCATTAAAGCTGTCTTCCTACCAACACCAAGCTTATGGGCCCAGAAGATGAGCTCAGCACCCTGGGGCCCTGGGGTTGGAGAGGAGGCTGTGCTTCTAGAGATCTCTTTACCTTGTTTTATCAGAATGTGGATGAAACGAAGAGTGTTTCCAGACTCCTGCAAGTGTTCTCGAGTTTATAAGAGAGAGTTCAGATTTTTTCCCTCCTAAGCATCTTAACAAGCCGTAATTTTAAAATCCTATTTTGCCAATTTCCCCTTAATGTGCGTAACAAGTCTGCATAAATCGTGGCCCTTTTGAGAACTACCCACCGACATACCCTCTGAGCTAAGGACGCGCGTGGCCAGAGCCCTGCCATCCCCTCCCCTGGTCACACGGCTACACAGACACCAGCTCCACAGGGATCGAGCCCCTCCCCCACACAGCCAGTACCTTCTCCACCTCTGTCACTGGGTGCGGTCTTTGGAGTTCCCTAACTGGAGTAAATTTCCTTATCCCTGAAGGGCTGGCTGAATTGCCTTTCTTAACTGGAAGGGGGGGGGGCTTTATCTCCAACCTCCCTGGAACTGCTTCTTCTCTCCTGGGTTCCTCCCCTCTCTTCCAACACCTTATATAATGCCCTGCTTATCCCTGATAATTCTCCCGATCTGGAATCTGTTTTGTGTAAGATTAGTATCACTACTCCAATAGGAGTATAGCGTTAGCATACTACGTATTTTTAGCTTTAACGTTTCTGTTTTTAGATTTACAGGAGATTTCTTATAGACAGCATACAGTTGGGTCCTGTTGTTTTGTCCTCTCTGAAAAAACCTGTCTTTCAATTGGTGGCCTTTGACCACTCATAGTTATCTATTTATTTTTAAAGATTTTATTTATTTATTTGAGAGAGAGAAAGTGAGCGAGCACAGGTGGAGAGGAGGGACAGAGATAGAAGCAGGCCCCCAGCTGAGCAGGGAGCCCGATGCGGGGCTCGATCCCAGGACCCCAAGATCATGACTTGAGCCGAAGCCAGAGGCTTTAACCCACTGAGCCACCCAGGCGCCCGTAGACGATTCATATTTAAAGTGATTCTTGGTGTTTTTGTTTGTACCTATGTTCCATGTGATCTGTTTAGTTTTTCCATATCCCTCATTTTCTGCCTTCTCTGGTTTTGATTGAACACTTTATACAATTCCCTTTTGTCTTCTCTCTTAGTACATCAATTACTTCTTTTAAAAAATGTTTGATGGTTGCTCTAGAGTTTGCTGTTTACATTTTCAACAATTTAAATCTACCTTCAAATAACACTATCTGCTTCATGTGTGGTCCATCTATTTCAAAACAGACCATTCCCAATTACACCCTCCCACACCTTATAACACGGCTGTCACTTATTTCGCTTGTACATATACTGTAATCACCCAATAACTGTTACTCTTGTGACTTTAAACAGTTACCTTTTAGATTAAAACAATGATACTATTTCCCTCTGGCTTGTCTCAACATTCTCTCTGTCTCTCTTTTTGAAAATGCAATGGTAATTTAGAAATAGGAACAAAAAAAAAAGAACACAACAGTGTTAAAGAGAAGGAGTCCGAGGCTCGGGAAATGTCTCTCCCTGCTCTGTCGATCACAGATCAGCCTCAGTCCTGTCTTGGGTGTGGACAGCAGGATGTCGCTGTGACCAGATGATAATCCGATTTCCTCTGTCACCCGTTTGTGTTTCGAAGACAGGTAAACGCCAGCTTTCCTCATTCCACTTGGTAGGCACACTTAATACAAGCCCGTGCAATGAATGGCTGAGTGAAAGAATGGAGATAAACAGGTCTTTCCGTGATCCTCAGCCCTTTTATCCTCAGCTTTTTGCCCAGGGGTGAGTATTTGTGGTCCACATGTAAGGTTTTCTTTCTTTTTTTTTTTTTTTTCCCCACCATGTAACTGTTGCAATAATAGTTCAGGAGAACAAGAGTGAGGCTCCTGGCTGAGGGATAGGAAGAGAATGCAAACAAATGTGAGAGAAGTACAGGAAAGACCCTTGTGAAATTTGTTATGACGGGAAGGTGGAGACAGTGAGAAAGGGTCTAGAGGGTGAGTGTCCTCAGGGGAGGGAGCCAAGAGACACTGCAAAGCGTGGAGAAGGGGGAGGACTTTTCCCAAGGAGGAATAGAGTCAAGGACGTCCATGCTCCCAGAGGCTGAGGCGACGGAGGGCCTTACAGAAGGCCATTGAGTTGGGGGCAGAAGGCTCCCCATCACTGCCCCCGGGTGTGGAATGGGATCAGGGGTCCCCAGCCCCGGACATCAGCTTTCCTTCGAGAGATTGGTCTGGGAGAACAGACTGGTGGTGCTGGTGGTAAGAAACTGACAGGATAAAAACTCACTTCTTCTTCAGAACAAGAAAGACTCATTACAGAAAATCAGGGTTTTGCACACAAGCAGTACATCTAAATACTGCGTTGCTAAAATAAACAGCGTTCAGGGGTGGGGGGTGGGGGGTAGCTGACTTTCAGTCTCTAGCTTAAACTGCCTTAACCCTTTAAAGTGAACAAATTGGATTTTATTACGTGTGTGTGTTTTCTTTTTTCCTTTTTTTTTTTTAAATAAAATCTTCATTAGAAATAACAGTTAACAAAACAACTTTAAGGAAAAAACTGATAGTTCAATGCCAAAGGCTATCCTTGTGTTTTATTATTAACAATTAATTCGCCTTTAATAAAATACACTTTTAATTTTCTACGTGTGACTTAGCCAAATTCTTGTGAGCACTCACTGGGCACCATCCTCTGCTGCACGCAGTGGTCACGCCCGTCTGCACGGCACTTGGGTCTCTCGGGGTTTCTGCAGCCCTGTTAGCTCTCGCCCAAACTTTTGGCCTTCTTTTTGCAAAACCTCCCCTTTTCACTTATGTTAAGTCCCGGTGATCCACTAGCTTTAAGTGTGAGGTGGAAAGTTACCATTGAGGGCAAATCCTGTGTGCTGACTCTTTCTCTGCACTGATGTGGAAGATAACGTTCATCAGGCATGTGTGAGAGTAGAGCCTACGGTCTCCTGTGGGGATCCAGGTGTGTGTAAAGAGCCCCTGAAAAATAAGACCACAGGGAGGTAGTTCTCACATTCTTTTGCAAAGAAATAAGTTGCCTGCTCCACCTGCCCGAGCTCAGTGATGGGGATGCGTTGTGAGCACATTCTTCTTCTTCAGGCTTGCTTGTGAGCTCTACTGTGCAGGCTGAGGAGACAGGAACAGTACCTCTCCATCCCTGTGCTCAACAATTGTAAGCTGGCAATGGAGTTTTTGTGACAATGGTTCCTGATGCAGACAAAGGGGAAGGTGTTGGACACGGAGGTATGGGTGTCATTTTTCAAAGACGAGCTATCCCCATTCCCTCGGATCTGCCCTCTGGACAACCTGGATTTAAGATTCTCCAGGCATCCACAGAATCGGGTCTTTGAGTTGGGAAGAACTTATGAGATGACTGAATCTAACAATCTCATTTCTCAAAACCTCATCTGCCTAATTTGGATCCCCTCTAATACTAGAAGGAGGGAGTCTTCTCTGGACCCATCCAGCACTTCACAGGCCATGGTCTGTGACCCTTGAGGCCACCACCTTGCAGGGAGTGACTTTCAGAGCAGTTCCATATTGAAGGCTTACCTACGCTGTCAATCTTGGGGAACAAGTTTTCTGGGTGATTCTCACTGCGTCCATGGGGGCACAGGGTCATGTGCCTGGTGAAGAGAGGACATTCAGTAAGTATACATGACACATACAGCCGCAGGTCAGTCACGTAGATGAAAAAGTAGACATTCACATCGGTCGAAAGCTTCGACCAAGATCTCAGAGTTATGAAAATAATTACATCAAGATCCACATTCCTGATTTCCAATCCCACAATACTCTTTCTAATGTACCTCATTTCCTCTTTGAAGTTATACCAAAGGATTATTGAATCTCACTGAAGGACTTCTTGGGTTCCAAATGCTTAACCATACAAGTAACACTCTCTGCTTTGGTCATTTTATAAAGCTGAAAAACTTGGTTCTCAAGGACACGTAAGAGAGAATTATAAATTGTCTTACATGCGTCTGTAGACACCATGTTTATCTAAATATGAAAGTGCAACGCTCTGTGCCAGTGGTTACCTGGGAAAGCTTCCAGAAACACATTTGTGGCTTTTCTGAGTGTAGACAAACAGTTTGGGGGTTGACTGGGTTATAAGGTGGGTCGTGGGCGAAGAACAGACATGACTACGGTTTGATTTCCCATCCCCCCATGAGCCAAGTATTATGAACTCTGTTAAAGCGATCCAACACCGACCCTCCATTTCCCTAAAAACACTTCACAGCATCTGAGTATGGAGGAACGTCTGGGTCTGTAGTGGAAATAGAAGTGAGCATTCAGGGGTCTCCTCAAGGGAGTAAATTGTCTGCTTACCCAACAAGCACCTGCTGACACGCTGGGTGGTCCGGGCACGGCGGGGGCATCAAGGTCCCGGGGCCGCATCAGTGCTCCCATCTTTGGGGATCGTTCACTTGATAGCGGGACCCATGGTGAGAAAATACTATAAAACATTGAAATGTGGTAAATGCTTTATTCTGTGTTGACAAAACAGTGGGCTTACGGGTTCCCTCACTGGTTCATATGCCAGAGACTTTTAATCGCTGCTTTTGCTAAATTTAGAAAGCATACATAGTAAAACAATTGCAATGCACTTTAATTGCCAGATCCTTCCCCCCATCACAGGTTAGAGTGTGCGCTAGACCAGACTCCCCTTATGCCCATCTCTCCTTTTCCTGGAGAAAAGACAGACCTAAATTGGGGATGTGAAGGTCAGGGCATGTGTATAATTAGACTCTTTTTAAAGACATCAGAGCATTAATCTGAATAATAACAAAAAGGAATATCTGCTCGGAAATCTGTCAGAAGTCTTTTTAATTTTCTTTAAGATTTTATTTATTTATTTGAGAAAGAGAATGAGAGAGAGAGAGAGCATGAGAGGGGACAGGGTCGGAGGGGGAAGCAGACTCCTTGCTGAGTGGGGAGCCCGATGGGGAATTCAGTCCTGGGACTCCAGGATCATGACCCGAGCGGAAGGCAGGTCGCCCAACCAACTGAGTCACTCAGGCGCCCCTGTCAGAACTCTCGACACTGAGACATTACAAATGCCGTGGAATCAACCGGGACGCGAGAGAGGGACTCTCGCCCCTCAATGTTCCTGAAATGGTCCCATCTAATTCTCCTAATGATACTCTGAATTATAGTATGTCCTTTAACAGCCGATAGTAAGTTGTCTCTGCAGAGTCTTCCAGAAAATGTTAATGTAAACTATTTTATCTATAAACACTGGGCAAGGCACAACAAGGTGCCTGGAAATGTGGGAAGTACGGCCTAGCACTCTGAAGACGCTGCTCAGGGGCGCATCAGGGTAACTCCTGGAAAAGCAGAGTGTGGGGTGCGTGCTTGGGGCAGGGGCTCAGACAAGGGTTATTAAACACGTTGGCAGAGTTCTTAGCTTCATAGATGGTTACAGACGTAGGAACTAATGGATGAACTGGTATGAAATGAGCAGGCGATTTTAATGAGACATATGAACTTATTTCGCTACTTTGCGTAATTAAATTGCAGCTAAATTTTACAAGAAAAAAGAAGAAATGTGAATTACAAAAAGAAAAAACAATCCGTCATCTACTTCTTTTGAGTCACATTGCAAATCCCTGAAATGGTTCCAAGATTTGTAACTATGACTTATTAACCGAGAGAGTCCCCTGGAACTTAAGTCGTATTGAAACGCAGAAGATAGTTTTCTGTGTCCCCCCACCATTCACATGTTGAAACGGAGCCCCTGCTGTGACAGAGGAGGGGCCTCTGGGAGGCGATTAGGTGATGAGGTGGAATGAACCCTTACGATTGATTAGGGGTCTTATTAAAGGGTCCCTACAGAGCACGGCCACCCCCACCCCAGGTGAGCCCACAAGTCTGAGATGTGGAAGAGGCCGCAGAACTGATCTCACAGGCACCCTGGTCCTGGGCCTCCATCCTCCAGAAGCGTAAGGAATAAATTATGGTTGTTTATCCATCACTGGGTCTGTGGTATTTTGTCAGCAGCCTGAATGGACCAGATGGGCTGAGACACCAGGATTGTGTCATGGACTCAGTCCTTAAACAGGAAGGGACGAGGGACAGGAGTTCCCACCTAGGTTGAAACTGAGCAAGATTCACGTCCCCAGGGGTGGGGTTGACCCAGCCCACAGGGAGGTACACAGCCTCAGATATGAAAAGAAAGTGAATATGGCTATCGGGTAGGAAACCAACGGAACCCATAGCAAGGATGTCTATTTAAGGGTTTATATTCTGGGCAATGAACGGGAACGCCATGCATTAAGTGAGGCATTTCTGCACAAACATTGTTACTGATAACCACACCCTAGAGAGCAGCTGTATCTCACGTGCTCTGCAAAGCACTAAGCGCTCTGAGTGTTGAGGGCGGACGTACGAGACTCCTGGGCACATGGCACCTTGTAACTAACCAGCTTAGTTGGTCATGGCTTAGGGACCCTGTCTTTCTCCTCATCTGTGGTGATAAGTCTGCCTCACATCGTTCTCCAGATCGTTGTGTAAATACAGTTTTCCTGATAAACAAGAGATGACAATACTGAAAGCGTTGTCTACCATTACCGATCCCCACGGCAAGTAATAAAGTGGAAAGATTCCAGTACCGCTCGACAACTTCTTTAATGTCACAAGCACACATTATGTCATTTAATTCTTACACACAACCCACAGATGTAGGGCTTACTATCCCCACTTCACAAATGAGAATCTGTGGCTCATTTGTTGATCTAGATCAGAAGCTGGGATGGCGGTAAGGGATTTGAGCCCGTGGCCACCGGCCCCCACGCAGATGTCCTTTCCTCCCCATCATACTGCTCACCAGACAGGATGAACTCAGGCAGACCCGAAGGGCAGCGGCGGTAGAGCCACACTCCCACCCTGACGGCCATTCTCATTGCCCAGCCCAATCGCACGCCCTGTACCAAGAACTAACAAGAAATGAGAAGACTGAGCTTTCCAACTATTTTTAAACATGCTTTATAATGCCGATTTCTCTTTTTATTCACTTGGAATGAATGAGACGGTCTCCCCCCAGGTTGAGAGGTTGGAGAAGGCGGGACTGTAGAACGTTCCTGGAATTTGTGGAATTAGTGACGGCCTCCACACTCTTGCCTCAGGTGTGCAGCCTTTCAAGCAGGTGGCCGTAGGATGACCAAAGAGAGGCTGGTGTTTTGAAAACAAAGCTCTTTGTCCTGTCCCTGGGGCCAGCTCCACAGGGCTAACGGGTCATTCAGGAGCTTTGGGTTTAAAGAAAAATCCCGGCTGGCTTCAGGTGACAGAGGTTTGGTTCCAGCAGGCAGCACCTACTTCGAAGGGCTCCCCTAAATGGTGCCTGAGCATCTCCAGCTGCTTCTCTTGCTTTGCTGGTGTTTTCACTAAAGCTTGAGCCCAAGTACGTCACCTCTCTGAGGACACTGAGGGCACCAGGCAAGGCGGTTGCCTACAGATGGGAATGTGGGTGCTGCAAATAAGGAGACCCCCAACAGGATCCAGCTCCAGTGAACAGTTCTCATGCGAGTCAAAGACAAATACAGAACAAGATCTGACCATTAGTGTCCAGCAGAAGAGAGCTCCGTCTGAATCCTTCTGTCAAAAATGCTTCTCTTCCCTTTCTTTTAACAAATATGATGTGTCATGTCAGGGTTCTCCAGAGAAACAAAACCAATTAGATATATGTGTATCCTGAGAGAGAGAGAGAGAGAGAGCGCTGTATGTATAGAGATAGAAATGGATAGATAGATAGATAGATAGATAGATAGATAGATAGATAGATAGATGATAGATATAGAATCAACTCACGTGACTGTGGGGCCAAAGAGCTGGAAAAGAGTTGGTGTGACAGTCTGAGTCCAAAGGCAGTCTGCTGGCAGAATTCCCTCTTCTTTGGGGGAGGTGAGTCTTAATTCTGTTAGAGGCCTTCAACTAATTAGCTGAGGCCCACCCACATTGGGGAAGTAATCGGATTTATTCAGTCTACTGGTTTAAATGTTAATCTCATCTAAGAAAATACCTTCAGAGAAAAGTCTCAAAGAATATTTGGCCAAATATCTGGGAATAGCGGCCCAGTGAAATTGATATAACTTTACCCCTGTGTGTGATGTCATCTGTATTGAAGCGAGGACCTCTATTATCTCTTAAATTTGCAGAATCCATGCGGGCTGCGGTTCTTTTCATCCATCCTCTTATCTTCATGAGGGAAGAAAACCATCCTCACGTGAGCCCAGTGAGCTTGCCCAGCTTCAGAGAACGTGTGTGCATATAACTGCGTCTTGTGTGGAATGTGAGCCAAATTCCTCAAATAGACCAGGTGGTTCACAGGTAAAATAGGCTTCATTTTAACACACCTGCTTATTAAAATGTTTTTCTCTTAGAAAAAAATAAATCCTCTTACCCATGTAATTTTGTTTCATTTTCTTTTTTTAGCCAAGCAAAACAGTGTTGCAATAGAAAATATTGCAACTTCAAATGGGGCATCATCAGAACACAGAAAATAGGAGGTTGGAAATGCACCAAATCAAGTGATCAACACCCTTGAGAATCTTACTAGCAATATCCACTGAGGTTCGCTACAGTTTAGGGTAAACCCATTATTTCAACATTTGCTATTTTTTGCGACGAAGCTGCTGTCATTTTTTTTCTCCCAAATATGTTTATTTTTTCAGTGCTCCAAGATTCACTGACCATGCACCACACCCAGTGCTCCGTGCAATATGTGCCTCCTCAATACCCACCACCAGGCTCGCCCAACCCCCCAACCCCCCAAAAACCCTCAGTTTGTTGCTCAGAGTCTCATGGTTCATCTCCCCCTCCGATTTCCCCCATTCCCCTTTTACTAGTGGAAGTGCGGCTATTACGTGAGATCCTGATAGAATTCTGGGAGCCACATGTGGCTCAGAGTTAACTGCACTCGATGACCTCGCCCCACCCCCGATAGCCTCCACTTCACTTTTCAGCCTCTCTCCAGGCTGGAAGTGTGGGTTTCTTATTTTATTATGATACTGGCTTGTCGGCCAGTGAAGACCTTCATAGCTTGAAAACAAAGAGGCGACTGACCTTCAGACTCTTGATTACAAAATGAATTGAAAAGCCAGCGTCTTTTGTTATAGGATCGCTCACCCAGAAAGACGTTCTTTGCCTTTTACTTTAGCTGCTCTCTGCCCACTCGGACAGGGATGCCTTTTGAGAAGTCCCTTGGCCTACACTCTCTTACCCCATCACTCACTGTGCCCATCGCCCAGGTCCCCGGAGCTGGGGACATGAGCTTACTTCCCGTCTTCCTGGTCAGTGTTGCCGTGTGGCTTGAAGTGACAGTCATAGTGACCCACAACTACAGGTCTATACGTCTGCGATAATAGATAAATAACAAAAGATGCTTCAAGCTCACAGAGTTAGAGCACAGGAGCAATAATATATTGGACACAAATTATTGAGATTATGGGAAGAAGTAAAAATAAATAAAAATGAGCTTTCTTTGAGGTTCATCATTGACGGGTATATTCCCTTTACTGTCTCAGATTTCAGAACAGTTTCAGCTGCTTAGCCTGGCAGAGGAAGTGAGCTGTTTTGTGTCACAACTTACTAGGGCTCTAATCCCATGGTGAGTACTCCACCCTAACCCCCCTCAAGGCTCCAATCCCTCGTACCTTCACATTGGGGTTTAGGGTTTCCACGTATAGGCTTTTCAAGGACACGGGCATTCAGCCCAAGCACCTTCTCCTGACATAGGCTTAGCTCAGCTAATTTATACCTCTTCTTGAACATTTAGCTCCAGTGTGCCTTCCTCCAGGAAGCCTTCCCTGACCGCATCTGATATGGACACCATTTCGAATTTGGTTCCATAGTAACTTCTTCTTCCTTCAGTCGCCGCAAATCCTCCATACTTGTCTATCGCTGTTGTCATTGCACCAGGAGCACCTCACAAGGGAGCACTGAAACTGACAGAGGCTTTAGACTTTGTTGTCATTCTAACCTCTCCTCCTACTGTCCCAGGATTGTCACCATTTCTTCTCTGAGCTATCCGTTAAATGCTGATGAGAGCCGGGAGTATTGTCCCAAGCTTTATGCGCATTAGGTCATGTTATCTTCATGACGACTCTAGGACATAAGTGATACTATTATTCCCGTTCTTCTCTTTTCCTGTTGAGGTATAATTGACAAGCATTTTATCAATCTCAGTTGTAGAAGACGATGATTTGGTACTTGCAGCTATTGTGAAAAGAGTCTGGTCAACATCAGTCACCACACACAGGCACAGAAGCTCTTTTCTTGGGATGCTAACATTTAAAATTTACTCTCTTAGAAACTGAGAAATATGCAAAACAGCATTATTAACTAGCCTCACCCTAGTGTACATCATAGCACCTTGACTGACTCATTTGTAACTCAAGTTTGTACCTTTGACTCTTTTCACCATTTTGCCCACTCCTACCTTTGTCTCTAGCGATCACCATTCTCTTCTCTGTATCTATGAGCTTTTTTTTTATTCTCTATACAAGTGAGATTATATGTTATTTGTCTTTCACTGTCTGACTCACTTCACTTAGCGTAATGACCCCTGGGTCCATTCTGACAGGTGTGAGGTGATATCTCATTGTGGCTTTAATTTGCATCTCTGTGATGACGAGGGAAGTGCAACATTATCAAGTCCCTATAGCCCATCTCTGTGTCTTCTTTTGGAAAATATCCATACAGATGTCCTGCCCATTTTGTAATGGGATTATTTGTGTTTTGCTATTAAGTTGTACAAGTTCTTTATTTATTTTAGATAGTAATCCCTTACCTAATATATGATTCATGAATATTTTCTACAATTCAGTACATTATCTTTTCATTTGTTGATGGATTCTTTTGTTGTTCAAAAGTTTTTTTGGTTTTATTTTGTTCTATTTGTTTATTTTTGTGGTTGTTGTTGTTGCCTTTACTTTTGGTGTCAAGTCCAAAAAATCATTACCAAAATGATTGTCAAGATGTTTACCACCTATGTTTTCTTTTAGGAATTTTGCGGCTTTGGGGCCTCCTTTCAAGTCTTTAACCCATACGAGTTAATTTTTGTATATGGTGTAAAATAGTGGTTCAATTTCTTTCCAGTTTTCCTAACACCGTTTATTCAAGAGACTGTCATTTTCTGATTGTGTGTTCTTGCTTCTTGATTGTAAATTTAAATGACCATATACAGATGGGTTTATTTTTGACTATTCTGTCCCACTGATCTATGTGTCTTGTTTGTATGCTGATACCATACCATTTTGACTAGTGTAGTTTTGTAATAGAGTTTGAAATCAGACGTGATGCCTCCAGCTTTGTTCTTCTCTCTCAAGATTGCTGTGGCTGTTTAGGGTCTTTTGTGGTTCTATACAAGTTTTAGAATTGTTCTTGTTCTGTGACAAATACTATTGGAATTTTTTTTCTTCCTGATCATTGTGTTTAATTAAGTTACATGGGAAGTAAAGTCCTGATGTGCTCTTTTATTACATTTTTAAATGCACATCATAGACTTCAATGACGAAAATAACATCATAAGTAAAAACGTCCTCCTCCATCAAGTGGGTGAGATCTGGCACATCAGTACCAGTCCTGCGGACAGAGGTGTGCTGGCCACGTGCTACAATAAACGTGAGTACTCGCAGGTGTCACTGCACGCCTGCCGGACGGGTCTTCCGTTGCCAATGGATCAGCGCGTGACTTAGAGGGGCTGAGGATGGGCAGAGGCACTGCTCTCACGGAGAAGCCGTGATCCTGCAGGCGGACGCTTGCTGCATTTAGTGACCCGGAGTCTGAGACCGGAGGCTGGAGTCGTGGGTAATCCACACAAATATATTGGAATTTTGATATTGGAAAAATGCCAGTGCAATTTTGCCATGCATTGAATCTATAGATTACCTTGGGTAATACAGACATTTTAACAATATTATTTCTTCCAATCTGTGACCATGAAATATCTCTTCATTTATTTGTGCCTTCAATTTCTTCCATTGATATTTTATAGTTTTCAGTGTACAGATCTTTCACCTCCTTGATTAAATGTGTTCTTAGTTATTATATTCTTTTGGATGCAACTGTAAGTGGGATCGCTTTCCTAATTTCTCTTTCAGGTAGTGCATTATTAGTATATGGAAATGTAACAGATTTCTGTATGTTGATTTTGTATCTTGCAATTTTACCAAATTCATTTATTAGCTGTAACAGTTTTTTGATGGAGTCTTTAGGCTTTAGGGACACACACACACACACACATACTGTCACTCTACATATATATATACTGTCACTATTTGCAGATGACATAACACTATATACATATACATATATATGTATATGTATATACATATACACTATACATATACATATGTATATACATATACATATATATGTATATACATATACATATATAATATGTACATATACATATAATATATACATATACATATATAATATATATGTATATACATATACATATACACTATATACATATACATATATAGTGTTATGTCATCTGCAAATAGTGACACTTTTACTTTCTTCTTCCTTCTTTCTTCCTAACATGGATGTCCTTCATTCTTCTTTCTTGCTTCATTGTTCTGGCTAGGACTTCCAGTTCTGTACTGAATAAATATAGCAGAAATAGGTATCCTGAAAGCTTTTCCTCTAAGAGTATAATGTTAGCTGCTGATTTGTCATATCTGGCCTTTAACAAGTTGAGGTACCTTCCCTTTACACCCACTTTGTTGAGAGTTCTTACAGTAAATGAATGTTTACTTTTGCCAAATGTTTTTTCTGCACCTATTGAAATAATCATATGATTTTTATTCTTCATTTTGTTAACGTGCTGTATCATGTTGATTGATTTGTGGATCTTGAACCATCCTTGAATTCCTGGAATAAATCCCAAGGCCATTCCCTTCTGGCAGCAGCCACAAAAACCAGGGCGCTGGATGTGAGAACTGGAGCACCCCCTTCAGAGATGCTGGCACCTTGGAGTGTGGCAGAGGGAAATCAAGGACGGTGCTCCCCTCTGAGGTCTCAGAAAAGGCTTGCAGTCAGCCTCTAGATATTATCACAACTATTTAATTAAATTACATTTAATTATAAGCTTGCCCCTCAGGCTGTAGCTATCAGAATAAGCCAACAGACCTCTTTCCAGAAAGACCGAGCAACGAAGTCTATCGTCTCTTATTGGCCCTAAGGGTGCTAGCTGTTTAAGAATAATTTCTCCACCAGTTGCATCCTGTGGGGCCAGTGAACAGCAGTCATGCTGGTCACCGGAGCCCGAGAAGGTAACACTGGTCCCTGACCACACCCACAAAAGCCAAGGCACCAGATGAGAGTATATGCTCCTTTCTGAAGACACCAGTCGGCCATAGTGAGTCCCCTGGGGAGGGGGAGAGGACAAAGACTGCATCTGCTGGCCAGGGTCACTTAAGTCCCTTCTGTAAGCTTTGGTAAGGGCGCCAAACCAGAAGTCCGTCTCCCAGGCTAAGGCTCCTGGACAAGCCAACAGGCAGCTTCCTCAGAAAGACCAGGGTGTACGTCAGTCGGCTGACTGTGCCCTGGGACACTTAGTCTTCCATGAACTGCTTCTCCAATTGTTACAGCCGAGGGGACCCAGGCACTCGAGACTCTGGTCTCCAGACAGGGCAAACAAGGGGCCTTCCCAGGGTGGCGGCCATGAAGACCGAGTCAGAGGACTAGATGTGTGTGGAAACCCCCCTGTGGGAGATCCTGGCGCTTGGGGTGTGGTGGGGCAGGGGAGGAGCACCTGCTGAGAACAGGATAAAAGAAAAAATAGAACAGAAAACAAAGTAAAGGAAGGATGGGGTTGGTTCCCACCAGCTTTTGCAGGGCAGAGGGAGGGCCAGAAAATGGCCCAGCTGCCCGTGCCCAGGTTCCCGCCCATCAGACTAAGGCTTTACAGTTAGGAATGAGTCTCTATCTCCTAAAATCTGCGCACTTTTCACAGGGCTAATTCTGGGCTGGGCCCGGAGAGTCTGCCTGTGAGCTCTTCAGGAGGCGTTCCTCAGTCGCCCGCTGCCCCACGGTCCTGTGGGCATGAGCCCCGTTGGTGGTGTCCTCCCCCCCAACAGGATAATGTTGAAATCCTAAACTGTGGTCCATCACAGTGTGGCCTTACTTGGAAATAGGGTCCTTGCAGATGTCGTTAGTTGAAATGAGGTCATACTGGAGTACAGCGGGCCTCAATCCAACAGGACTGGGGTCCTTCTAGAAAGAGAGCCGTGTGAAGACAAAGCCACACAGGGGGAGGCCGTGCGATGACAAGGCAGAGATTGGAGCACGCAGCTGCAAACCAGGGAATGCAAGGATTGCCCGCAGCCGAGAGCATAGGAGAGGCAGGAAGGATTATCCCATGGGTTTCAGAGCGAGCCTGGCCCTGCTGACACCTTCGTTCCAGAAATTTAAGCTGCCCCGTTTATGTTCCTTTCTTAAGGTGGCCCTAGGAAGCTAACACTAGAGAGAGCACGGTCTGTACAAAGTCAACCCACATTCCGGGTATAAGATTTCAGATGCCTCACTACTTACAAAGCTACGTTTGATAAATGGGTTGGGGGTTAGGGTTGCATGGCTCCATTGTAAGGATTTTTTGTTTTATTTTGTTTTGTTTTGTTTTGTCTTTCCTTTCCAATGAACAAGTGATTACGAGGACTAACCATGGGCACTTTCGAGATATCCTTCCCAGCAAATCTTTGATGTATGACTTTAGTGCCCATTAATGATTGATGATCCTTGACAGAATCAATTATTTTTTCTAGGGTTGAAACACGGTGTTTTCTAATCCTTCCCACACTCACTGAGTTGTACTTTCTGAAAGGATAAATCCTTCCTCGTGAACTGAGAATGAGCTGCTCTGGATCTGCCAAAACAAGCAGGAGAAATATTTAGGTGTCACCAATAATGATGTTGAGTGGCGTGCCCCCCCCCCCCACCATCCTGCTCTGCTCCCGCGCCTCTGGGACACAGGGCTCATCAACACAGTAGGGCACGGTGAGCATCCACTTTTCACCCAGTACTTGTCCTGTACAGGATCAGAAGGTGCAACTTCAGTTTAACCTCTTGTCCTCCATATGTACCGGCTTGATCTTGGGGATCTGGCTGTTTTCTGGAAAAGTAACTTCAGGTAACTCTGTCCTTCCCTGACCTAGAATTTCTCCACCTTTTCTTAGTTCCCTAGAAACAGCAATTTTGATCCCACTGGGTCCCTCCTACAGCTTCTTAGGATCTTCTCTTTTAGGGACTTTGATAGAGAGAGCCAGCAAAGTTTCTTCTCACAAAAGATCCTGAGGTCAGGGTCCTGTTTCCTATTCGGGCTGACCAGTCTGGGATATTTTCTGCCCTTCTTCGTTGCTCTACATACACCAGGTTTTCTCTCTGACGCTGGTAATCTCAGCTTCTCGGAACTTGAATACAGATTCTCGTGTGTTCTGGGCGATATGCTGCCGCTTGTTCTAGCTTATTTTTGCAATTCCTTCAGACACATTTTAATATTTCCATCACAACCCTTTTGAATATTTAAAGTTCCTTCTTATTTTTTAATCTCGTTTTATTGCTATTGTACACGGTCTCTTGTGTTTCCTACCATGTGATAAGAAGATCTATTTTAAGAGTGTCTACAGACTAATTACTGGTGTATCTTCCCAGTTTTCCTGAAACACTTATTTTTAGGAAAGATTCTTATTTATCTGCATTCAGTTTTTCCGTGGGGAAGTCCAATGTCCTCGCTGCTTAAGAGCCATTTCATGGTTCCAGGTCTCACATTTAGGCCCTTAATCCGTTTTGAGTTTATTTATGTGTGTGGTGTGAGAAAATGTGTGGGAATGTGAACTGACCGGTACAGCCGCTGTGGAAGACAGTATGGAGGTTCCTCAAAAAGTTAAAAATCCAACTACCTTATAATTATAGTGGCTCAAAAGTCACTCAAAAATATAATATATACCTTATATATTATATAATTATATAATATAATATAATTATATTATATTCCTTATAATCCAGGAATCCACTAGTGGGTATTTACCCAAAGAATATGAAAACATTAATTTGAAGGGATCCATGCTCCCTGTTTATTGCAATATTATCGACAACAAAATATGGAAGCATCCCTCGTATCCATTGACTGATGAATGGACAAGGAAGAGGTGGGTGATCTCTACAATGGAATCTTACTCCGCCATCAGAAAGATTATGAATTCTTGCCATTTTCAAGGACACGGATAGAGCTAGAGAAATTATGCAAAGTGAAATATGTCAGTCAGAGAAGGGCAAATATCATATGATCTCATCCAGATGTGGAATTTAAGAAACACAATAAACAGACTAAAGGGAAAAAAGAGAGAGAAATGAACCAAAAAACGGAGTGTTGCCTACAGAGAATCTGCAGATGTCCCCATTGGGGGAAACAGGTGATGGAGATGAATGACACATCTGTTGTGAGGAGCACCAGGTGATCCATGGAAGTGTTGAAACACTGCATTGTACCCCTGAACCTATATGTTACCCGTGCTGGAATTTAAAAAAATAAAAAGTTAACAAAAGAGCTATTTTGGTTGGGGTTTTGTTATGATTCGCAACTCCCACCTGCCTTTTCCTTTTCTTTACATGGAGGGATGCCTCCCAAGCTTCTAACAGGAAGAAATAGTCCTTCTGCATTGATCATAGCACTATATTTCTCCTATTTCACCCTTTAACTTCCTTTTGTTCTAATTTTCTCCCTGTTTCATATCCTGCCTCCTTGCAGATTGATTGTCTCTTCCTCATTCCACTCCCTCTATGGGTTTCTCTAGTGTCTGCAATAATTCTTTCTATTTGTTATTAAACTAATTTTAAAATTCCTGGCTCACTTGGAAAACTTAATTGAAATCAACATTTGAGGATTTTATTAGAAAACATAAAGACCTCTTCTTATTTAATCTATTTCAAAAACAACTTGATAAAACTTAAACTTTATACTTTACCACTTCAAAATTAATACTGCCGCCCTTCCAACTCATTTAATTTTTCCTGATCATAAATACAAATAAACATACAGATCCTTTAATTTTCAAAATTGATGATTTCAGAAGACACCTGTCTTGCCATCAGTCATTCAGATCTTGGTGACATATGTAACAAAAAGTTTATGTCCCAAAGACCACAGTTTTACAGCTCTGTGTTGTAAATTTTGGAGCATTGCGACCTTGACCTCGAACATTGGGTAGAGCATAAAAACTGCATTTGGGGGTGTGATGAAGTTGAATGGGGCTGGAATCTTAGCCTTTTAAGGTGACGCTACGTTGAAGACCCCAGCATCGGAGGAGGGATTATCTTCACGGCTCATCAATCAGGAACGTTTGCAGATGTCCAGCGTGTTTAAATTTGTTCTTTGGGGTAAAGTAGTGGGAGTAGATAATCCTTACAATGTGCTGCCCAGAGGCAAATGAGGACACCATGAGCAGTGGGCAGAGAACACTGCCCAGCCACCCTGAGCAGCACCACCACGGCCACCTCCACGGGATGCTTGCCGACCACGTCAGCAATGGACCACATGCTCGACCTGAAACACTTCTCAGACCCTCCAGCAGAACGTACTGATGATTTCCACACATGCCACTTCTCTGGTCTGTAATCCAAATGATCTTTGCTCCAATATGCAGAAGGGAAGATGATAGGTTTCTGCTGGAAAAAAAAAAAAAACAACATTGTTTTTCTCCCTTATCGGTGAAGGCAGAGATGATATTTAAAAGTAATAAACTGTGTGTGCAGAGAAAATGACTTAGCTCCCTGTGGTGTATTCAGTGAATTATACAGTAAACTTTCATTTGCAAGAAACATATTATCTTTTACACCAAGTGGTGGGATCTCAAGCGGTGGTTATAAGACATTATTTTATACACTTTTCACTGTCGTCTCTTGGTTTCAGCTTAGAAGATTGGTTTATCAGTGACACATCACAGCAAATTAATAGGTACAGATAAAACCTTCCATAAATATTCATTACACCTCATTACTGCAAATTAATGAGATATTTTTAAATTAAGCCTAGTCGCATTTGGTGCTAAGGATCTTGTTTTAATATATGATGCTCGGAGATAAATGATGGTCGTAAAAACGATTGGGCTCGTTGCGGGAAAGTTCGAGCTAGGCTCTTTTACTAGCAATTTGGTTAAGCCCTGACTACTGTTATCCCTGATTTCAGAAATTCTGAGACTTTTTTTCTGCCCAAATGAAGATTTTATGTATTTTTTTCTAAGATTTACTTTTTTATTTGAGAGAGGGAGCACAAGCAGGAGGGGCAAAGGGAGAGAGAGAATCTCAGGAAGACTCCTTGCTGAGCACAGAGCTCCATGGAGGGACTGAATCTCAAGACCCTGATATAATGGCCCGAGTTGAAACCAAGAGTGGAGTAGTGCTTGACCGACTGAGCCGCTCGGGCGCCTAGGTGTTTTGTTTTTGTTTGCATTTGCATTTGCAGTAGGAACCTGAGCAGATACTTAAGGCTTTTTCAAGAAAACAAATGCATACAGTTGAGGATAAATTCTATAAACCGCTCAGAACTGGTTTGACTGTCACAGTGACCCATGCGGCATCTAAATGGCAGCTAGGTTACGTTGCTAAGCTGCCTCCATCTACAAGCGCCTTACTTAGGTCATACTCTAGCCATAAGCGCACACCACGAAGGCTGTCACTGCCTGCTTCGAATCTAAGAGCTTGCAGATTCCATTTGAAGTAGATCATTTTAAGTACCTTTCTTCTTGTAGCCTCTCTCTAGAGATTTATTGTAGTGAAAATCCTCACTTTTGCTGTCTCTTGAATTGTTCCAAAGAGGTTATAGCGTTCTTGTTTTTTCTGAAGTTGCTACTGTAGCATAATGTTAGCTCCTCCTTATGAGCACGTCAGTAATATTCTCTCAGCAAAGAACCACACGGACACCATCGCCACAAAGGAATAGATCAATGGTTCCAAGTTCATCAATAATTAAATCCATCCTTCCATCACATTTGTGAAAGATTCGGTTTTCTAACTGACTTGATTCTTTAGTTCACCCACACCAAAAAAAATAGACTTAGCCAGAATAAGAAAATATCCAAGGTCAAATACTCTAAAACTTAGAAGGAAATCCTCTGAGCTCTTTGTGCCTTACTCAGTTTCCTCATCTAAAAATGGAAGCTATTTTATTAGATAGTACACAAATTAATCTCTAACTATAAAATCATATTATTCTAACTACATTTTATATTAATGTTTTCTAGGAAATATACTTTTCATACTATGTATGTCTTCTAATCTAATCTAATCTGATGTCTTCTTGAACAAAATGATCTTCACTGTTTAGATAAATATCTAAATTTCGTTAATTAAATTTTCATAGTGAGCTTCTCTAGAATATAAGCCTGTGAGAAAAGCCTTGCATGTTTATGAACTTCTGTGTCCAAGGAACTCAGAAGACCAGAAACACAGTAGGCATCTCCTGACTTGAGAATAAGCGAGTGCAAGGAATCCATACAAGATTCAAAGACAATTGCACATAGTCTCTTCTTACCAAACATGTATGATTAAGTGGAAACAGTAGGAAACAAGCAGCTACTGTACAAGGTACTGCGGGTGACTATCACGAAGGTCATTAGGAATACAGAGGAAGTGGAATCAGTTGAGACCGCCAGCTTTCCTCTACCCCAGGAAAATGCCCTCAAGGAGAAGGGGGTTGGGTTTAGAAGAAGCAAACACTTGAAATTCAGATTCGAGAGTTGGAAATCCAGCTTAAGAGATCTTGCTTATTCTTTCCCTCTGTCACTTTGTTGTAGAATCAGGATACTTGATTCCATGAAAAAAAAAATAATCAGAGTATTTGTGGAATGCAATTGAGTGAAAAGATCAATGTGGAAAAATCAGCATTACCACCAATGACCATGTTATCTTATGCAAAGACATGTTTTACCTTTTAATTTGTAGAACCTTTCCCTAATGTTTTTTAAATACAAACTTTCATGCTTTTCCACGGTAGACCTACACATGTATTTTTAAAATACGTTGTTTGTCACAAACACATTTTTCTGTAGTAAATATAAAACTTTCAATCTATTTGCTACTTGGATATAAAAATCCAATTACCTTTTAATAAAAATCTTGTATTGTGCAACCTAGCACAACTCCTACATTCATATCTGGAGATCTGTAGACAGCATTTTGGAGACTCCTAAAAGGACTCTTATAATCTGTAAATTTTGTTATTTTCTCACTCCGTTCACCCACATTTCATGTATTTTCCTTTACTTTTTGCTTCATTTAACGATAAATGGGGAATGGGAACATTTGTACTGTTTTGGTTGTATTAAACATTTTGTATTCTGTTATATCATATTGTATGTTTCTTTTTTTTAGTATTTCATTTATTTACTTGACAGAGAGAGGAGAGAGAGATCACAGGTAGGCAGAGAGGCAGGCAGAGAGAGAGGGGGAAGCAGGCTCGCTGCTGAGCAGAGAGCCCGACGTGGGGCTCGATCCCAGGACCCTGAGATCATGACCTGAGCCGAAAGCAGAGGCTCTAACCCACTGAGCCACCCAGGCACCCCTGTATGTTTCTTTTCAGTCCTTTATCAGGTTACAAGGTACTTTTCTCTTCCTGGTTGGCCATGAGATTTTATTATGTGTTGTTTTCCATTACTTGGATTTGGAAATTCATGCTTTTCAAGGAAATTTTCCGTGTTGCCCAGGTTTAAACTGAAATGGCATATGTTCCTCATAATAGTCTCTAATTTTTTTCAGTCTTTATTACATATGGGAATAATTGTCAATTTCCATTGGTAATATTGATGATTTGTGCATTTTCTCATATTTTTTTTCCTTGGCCAGCGTTGCCAGAGGTTTGTCAATTTTATTGCACTTTCAAAACAACAAATCTGGCATTGTGAATCCTCTGAATGGCATCTTTGTTTGCTGTTTTATGAATATCTGCTTTAATAGTTATTACTTCCTTTTCCCTACATCTTTGAGTTTATTCTATAGCTGTTTTCCTTACTTCCTGTACTGAATGCTTGACCCATTCATTCCCAGCCTGTCTGATTTCCCAGCACAAGTATGTGTGCTTTAAATAGCCTTTTAAGACCCTCTTGAGCTTTATTCCCCCTCTGCCCTGCTGTTTTTGGTATGGTATGTAGTACTTCTATTTTTATTTATTGAAAGTATCTCATATTTTTGATTATTATTTCACATATGATCTGTGGTATTTAGAAGTGTGCTGTTCAGTTTCTAAATATACATTTTATAGCCATAATTCTCAAAACACGCTTCTCTGACCAGCAACATAAGCATCATCAGGGAACTTGTTAGGAATGTGAGCCCTGAGCCTCGCTCCATAATGAATGAATCAGAAGCTAGAACAGAGGTTCCCAGGAATGTGGGTTTTAAAAAGCCCTCCTTGAAAAGCTGATACTCACAAAGAATCATAGTATGTATTTTAAAAACAGTGTTTGGAGGCAGAAACTATACTGTGAACCATAGTGACATTTTCAAGTTGCTTTGTGCCTAATTGGCATATTTCTTTAGTCCATTTTCGTAAACGTTCCTGTGTGCTTCTGAAGAATATGTCCTCCACAATCGCTGGACGTGTAAACGTCACATTAACGACAGGAGAATGGTGAATTGTGTAGTTTCAAATCTTCCAACTCTCACGTTCTTCTGAATAGAATCTCTCAATCATGAGCAGAAGACATAAAAACCTGTAGCAGGTTGGATCTGCCGATTTCTCATCTGTCCTTTTTTGCTCCATAAACCTTGAAGGTGTATTTTTACATACTTTTACATTTCTTTATTTTTTAACGATTTTACAAAGATGTAATTTACACATCATAAAACTTGCCCGTTTAAAGTTTACAATTCAGGGAGTTAAGGTATATTTATAAAGTTCATTTCTAGAAAGTAGATCTTACAAAACTCTGTAAACTTTAGTACATTTTATAAAATGTTTTTATAAACTTAAATCTAATTGCGATAATCTAACTCTAGAACAATTTCATCAACTCACTTCCCATTCCCTCCCCCAAAGCCCTAGGTAGCTATTAACCTATTACTTGTCCCAAGAGATTTGCCTACTCTGGATATTTCATACGGAGAGAATCATACAATATGTGCGCTCTTACGACTGGTTCTTTTACCTACTACAACGTTTTCAAGGTTCATCCCTGTCG
>CM053610.1:114820061-114842280 GCA_028646535.1 Procyon lotor
GGGGTCAGCAGGGAGAGCGGGACACACTGACCGTTGGAGTCTAGACTTCAGGTCTCCAGATCGGCAAGAGAGGATGTTTCTGGTTTCGTAAGACCCGCGTTTTGGGGTGAGGTGTTTGCAGAAGCCCTACAATATGAGCACATGCCGGTATTTTTGTCAACGTTTATATGTATCCTGAACATAAGCATAGAAAACATCGAGAAACATGTTTAGTGAACCCCTTTCTGTGCATGCCCGCGGGGGTTCCTCCCACTTCCATTGTTATCCGTGTAGGTTTATGTGCGTCCAAGATGTGTTCGCCTTGATAACTTATAAAAAGAAAATAGAAGAATGAGAGCCTAAAATCTCCATCATGCTGGAGAACAGCACGGGTCTTCTTGGGGTCTCTCCGCAGGGCGTGTGCTCGGCGAGCTCGCAGGAGAAACCAAGCCGTGTCCTCTAGCCTCCTCCCGGGCGCGGTTTTTGCAGGTTGGCCCGGCTCTGACCCTCACAAGCACGGGGCAGAGAATCTGGTTGGGAGCTCGCAGTAAGGAGACGCCACAACTGCATTTTTTAGAAATGTCTGCACTGTAACTAAAACAAATAAACAAAGGGAAGATTCTCATATGATGGCATATCAAGGAGGATAGATGATTCTCTATTAGCCACATTAGACACAATCCGTGAGCTTCTCTGTGATTGTCCCCAATTTTTGTTCTAAATCAGTGCAGGCATCTGAATTATTGAAGAATCAGTATTTTCATTGCCTTGTGGCTTTGGATGTATTATGGCTCTTCTTCAGAAAAAATGTCTTGGTGTGCAATTTTGCAGCAGACTATAATTTAGAGAGCACGAAAATGAAGTCCAACATTTATATAAAAAATGAGCACTGTTTTGTTCAGCAGGAAATAGCTCAGGCATATTGTAGACACTTCTGTTTACTTATATGTAATAGACAGCCAATTCCAAGCAGAAGAAAAATGTTGTACAGAAAGAGAATTGCACAACAAAAATGCCTTTCTGTCCACTTACCTGAAAATAATGCTAGCATCTCTAGTCATTTCCTCTCCTCCATGCATCCTCTTGCTTTCAAAACAGTATTTTTTTACATTTTTACTTCACATTATTCTCAAGAAAAAGACTCTTATTTCAGTGTATTTTGAAAGGAAATTTCCTTCTGGCCAGGAGTGCACGCGTGGTGATATGGGTGGTGGAGGTCCAATGCATCACTCGTCAGAGATCATTAAGGGAACAGTTGTTGGTGCCTTAGGAACATAGCCCATATCCCTACAATGCCCAAACTCGGGGCCGAAGAGGGGAAAAAGATCAATCCGCTGGGTGTTTTTCTTAACATTATGTTAAATAACATCTTTGATTTCTCTTCATTGGATCAATTACTTTTCCCTTGGTTGTTTCATTTTGTTTTAATCATTTAGTTGAATGGATGTGATTTTGGTTCATTCATTCATTCATCATTTTCTTGTTTTTTTTTTTTTTTAAGATTTATTTATTTGAGAGAGAGAGAGAGCGTGCAGTGGGGAGGGGTAAAGGGAGAGGGAGAGAGAGACACTCAAGCAGACTCTGCACTGAGCAGGGAGGAACCCAGCTTGGGGCTCGAGCTCATGACCCTGAGATCACGACTTGAGCCGAAGTCAAGAATCAGTTCCTTAAGCGACCAGGCCACCCAGGCACCCCCCTCATTTTCTTGTTTTAATCCTTTGTGATGGGCCAGGTCCTCTGCCCGACGCCGAAGGGACAACGGTGAGGATTCCTGACGCTGCCCTATCCCGCCACACGGGCCACAGAGCAAGGTCCGCGCCACAGAACAGCCCATTTTTCTTGCCAGTGTGGGTTCTGCTCCCGCTCCTCCTCCTGGCCTGAGGGTCTTCACGCCGAAGATTAACTGTCTCTGCTTTTGCTTTGTTCCCACAAAGATTATAACTTTCTCAGCTACACTGAGCCTCCAACTCGTGATAGAATAGAAACATTTCTACTAGAGGCCGGTCTTGGCTTTAATAAGCTTTTTCATTTTAGAACAGCTTTAGAATTCTCTGGAAATAATGAAGATAGTACACAGATCTCCCTCACGCCCCCCACTCGGCTGTCTCTCACTATCAACACCTTACCTGGTGGGCTGCCCTTGTCCCAGGTAACAAGCCAGTATGACTCATGATTACTAACCAGACTTCATGACCTTTTCACAGTCCCCTAGTTTTGTCCGGTGGCCCTTTTCCCTGTTTTAGGAAAATCACACTGCGTTTGGTTGTGAGCCGCTTTGGGCTGTTGTTTGGTTGTGCACATTTTCCAGACATTCCCGTTTCTGATGACCTTGACAGATTTGAAGAGTCCCAGGCAGAGCTGCGTATTTTGTAGAATGTCCTACAATCGCAGTTAATCTGTCACTGCTTTTGTCACGAGGAGGTCGGGGATATGGTTTTGGGGGCAAGGAAGTCCCCGGAGGTAACGTGCCCTTCGCACCACATCGTATCCGGGGTGTGCGCTCCACGGGTCCCACCCTTGCCCTCCATACCTGGCCGAGGTCGTGTCCGGAAACTGGCTTCTCCCTCCCCGCCCCCCACCCCCCCTCCAGGCTGTCACCGTGCTCCTCAGCCTGGGTTTTAATCTTGCTCCTGGAACCTGGGGCTTGTCAAATGTTTCAAACTCTTTTGAGCCTATTGTTCCCATCTGTAAGATGGAGATAAGATGCCTGCCTTGAAGAGTGGCTTTCGGGATGAGAAGTTACTGGTTTTGAGCCTGGACGCAGCTCTCGGAGTGGCGCCTGGTCCGTAAGTACCATTTCATAGTCAGTAATCCTCCTAGTTGACCTCCCTCTGCAGGAAGGCGTCCCTGGCACTTAGAAATCCGTGTCTCATTTTCTACAAAAATTGTGTCATTGCCAAAGTTTAAATTCCCTGCTAAGTAAAATGTATTTATTGACCCGTTGTTTGTTTTTTAATATTCTTTCATGTATTTTTTTAAAAGATTATTTATTTATTTATTTGACAGAGAGAGAGATCACAAGTAGGCAGAGAGGCAGGCAGAGGGAAAGGGGGAAGCAGGCTCCCCGCTGAGCAGAGAGCCCGACGTGGGGCTCGATCCCAAGACCCTGAGATCATGACCTGAGCTGAAGGCAGAGGCTCTAACCCCCGAGCCCCCTGGGCGCCCCTTCTTTTACGTATTTTGATAGAAAAGATGCATTCAGGGTGAGGGCACACGCTCTGGTTTTCGCTTCTCTAGTCCATCACACAGGTATTCAATAACTGCACTTTACTTTTTTAAGATTTTATTTATTTATTTGAGAGAGAGAGTGAGAGAGCATGAGGGAGGGATCATGAGCAGGGAGAGGGGCAGAGGGAGAAGCAGACCCCCCACTGAGCAGGGAGCCTGATGTGGGGTTCGATCCCAGGACCTTGGGATTGTGACCTGAGCCAAAGGCAGATGCCTCATGGGCTGAGTCCCCAGGCGCCCGGTCAGTATAGGACTCAGAAGCCCGTTGCCTGCTGCCCACAGGAAATAATCTCACCAAGGGCTTCGCAGGTTCCAGGCACTTCATTTTCTCACATTTCTTCTACTTATCCCAGAGGAAGCAGCTTGTAGGTTGTAAAGTTTGCCAGCGGGAGATGTACCTTTCAGACCCGGGTTCCCCTGACCCCCTGCCGGGAGCACCATGACCTATGCCATCCCCACTGTCTCGTGTGGGGGTAGGTCGTCCATGCAGGTGCCCTGTGCGTCTCTGGCGATCTTGTCCTCGTGCAAGATGTGCCCCAAGCATGCAGAAGCTCCAGCGGCAGAAGGTTTCTCTGCAAAAGAAATGCTTTCTTTTCTCTCCTCCCGCTTGCTTTGCTGAAACTGAAAAATACCCCTTGGACATTCTCTTAAACTTTATATTTGGAAATTTGAGACGGTGCATTGAGAATCAGCAGAAAGGCTTGGGCTATTTTTTTCAGAGCAGCAGAAGCACAGAAAGATGCCTCCAGGTTTATTTATTGACGTTTGGTCTTTCAATGCATGCTCTTACACATTTATTTTATTTTTAATATGAAAATAATTTTTATATCAAAATAATATTTAATAAAAGATTTGTGATTTTTAGGTAAATAGAAGATGAGAAAACAAGACCAGTATTCCCCAAATGCCGCTTAATTGATTTGATAAATCCAGATATCAGTTTGACAAAAATACCTGTTTCTATAAATAGAACTGTAAAGGATAAAACCTCATCCCTAACTTAGGCTGCTGTCACGTCGCATTAGGCTGTGATCATAGTGTGATGTAATGTGTAGCAAACAGAACACATAAACCGGGCTGAGTATTTTATTGGACCATTTAAGCACACTTCCATATTATTAATGGCTTAGTGTTGTTTGAAAAGAAACTCAAGATAATTATGTTGTCCTTTCCCATATTTATTGGCAACAGGACTATTATAATAAAATATCATGAAGAAAACATCTCTCTTAAATGTCAGTTGCTCAGAGCTATACAACAGTGTAAAGTCACTGTGTCAATTAATTAAAACCTGACGCGTTCTGCTAAGACTAGAACTTGCAGGAGTGAATCATAAAAGTGAGGCTGCACATTTTCAATAGATATTTGATACCGAGGCAGGACTCTGAAACATTGCTGGGTCGCCCATTAGGGACGCTACCATCTCTGTGCAACAGACCAAAGATTTCCCTCCCTTCTCTACAAACCACAATCTGTGGGCACCAATGTGTCCCACAGCCAAAACTGGAAGGACCTCATGCTAGGAGGAATGCATCTGGGGAGGTGTGTTAGCTCAGGGCAGAGCTGAAGGGCTCACCAAGGTGAGGCTGGGAGTGTGGGGTTAGGATCCAGATCTGTGCAGAGAGCATCTACAGGAAGAGAAGGTCAAAAGCAAGGTCACAAGTCTGAGCCCAGCTATCAGGATGCTTTTGGGGCATGTCTACGTATCAGTATTTCATTCTTTTTCAATGCTGAGTAGTATTTCTCTGTGTAGCTATATTTTGTTTGTCCTTTCACCAGCTGGTAGACATTTGGATGGTTTCCACTTTTTGGCTGTTATGAATAACACTGCTAACATTTATGTGTGAGTCTTCTACGGATGTGCATTTTCATGCAGTAGATTCCTGAAGCACATTTGCTGTGATGTATGTTGAGTTTATGTTTATCTTATTGAGAAGCCGCATTTTACTTTACAGTCCACCAGTGATGTTTGAGACGTCCAGTCTCTCCCTCTGACACTTGGTACTCTCTGATGTTTCTATCCCGGCTTTTCCAATAGGCGCATGGTGGTAACTTACTATAGTTTTCACTCAAATTTTCTTGATGACTAATGATGTCGAGCCCCTTGTCATACCAAGTCTTCTGCCCACTTTTTATTTTTGTTCTTTATCTTCTTTTGAATGAGTTGTAAGCATGCTTATATTGTCTACACTGGTACTACAAAAAAATGAGTGGCTTCCACAAATTTATTTATTTATTGTCTCACACTTCTGGAGACTAAAAGTCTAAAATCAAGGTGTTGACAGGGTTGGTTTTTCCTAAGGACTTAGAAGGAGAATCTGTTCCAGAATTTGATTAAATTGCAAATGGCCCCTTTCTCCCTGGGTTCATGCTCATTGCCTTCCCTCTATGTGTGTCTGTACCCAAATTTCCATTTTATAAGGACATTTGTCAGATTGGATTACGGCCCACGCTAATGACCTCACTTTAACCTATCTTTGTAGAGACACTGTTTCCAAATAAGGTCACATTCTGAGGCACTGGCAGTCAGGACTTTAGCATATGAATTTTGGGGAACCCGAATTCAATCCATAAAAGTATGCAACTATTTTTTCCCAGTGTTCTGTGGTCTGAATGTTTATGTCCCATCAACATTATTTCTAACCCCTAGGGCAACGGTATCAGGAAGCAGGGCCTTTGATGATCACATCATGAGAGGGTGATCCTTCATCAACAGAATTAGTACCATTATAAGACAGACCCCTCTGTCAAGTGTTTTTCCTTCAACTATTGCTGTGGTTGTTTGTCTTGTTTTATATTTTACTCTGTTAGGATTGTATTTTACATTGACAGATTTCTAGATGTTAAATTAACCTTGCATTCCGAATGAAAATCCATTTGGTCATGGTACATAATCTTTCCTATGTGCCATTGATTTCGCCTTGCTAGTACTTTGTGAGGGTTTTGGTGAGTATGTTTATGAGGGATATTGGTCTGTAGTAGTCCTTCTTGTGATGTCCTTGTCAAGTTTTTGTATGAGGATTATGGTGGCATCATAGAATGAACTGGGAAGCGTCCTTTCATCTCACGCATTCTGAAAAATTGAGGGAAGAACTGGCATTATTTCTTCTTTAAATATTTGATAGAATTTTCCATTTGGGCCTCAGATTTTTGTGGGAGAAAGATTTTTAACCACTATTTTTTTCTTGTCAAGATTCATTCATAAAATTAAATTCTCTTTGAGTGACTCAGTAATTTGTAGGAATCTCTCCACTGCATCTAAGTCTTCTCATTTGTTGACATGAGACTGTTCACAATATTTCCTTATTGTTTTAATTCCTGATTTTAGTCATTTGTTTCTTCTAGTTTTCTTAAAAAGTCTAGTTAAAGTCTAGTTAAAAAGTCTAGTTAAAAACTCTACTGATCATTCTAGAGAATCAAGTTTGATTGACAACTTCACTTAACCCATCAGAGCCCAATGCAAAGCACTTAACTCACTAGTAACTGTACATTCATTGAAGTGATTACATAGCTAATTCTATATTTTACACAAGATTGTACATTATGAGCATTGAGGAAATGTATTTCTTGTTGTTCAATAATGTGCTCTCAGGAGCTAGTGTATGGTAGTAGGTGCTCAATAAAATGTTAAGGATTTACAGTCCACCAGTGATGTTTGAGACGTCCAGTATCTCCCTCTGACAAATTAATAAAGAGAAAGATGAAAGTGCTTTTAAAAAGATGAAAAAGAAAAAGAAAGAGCAAAGAGGAGGAAGAAAAAGAAAAAAAAAGACAAACATAAAGAAAAATCTAAGAGAAAGATGAAAATGTTTTTAAAAAGATGAAAAAGAGAAAGAGCAAAGAGGAGGAAGAAAAAGAAAAAAAAAAGACAAACGTAAAGAAAAATCTTAATGTTTCTGCCCACCTCCTATTTAGACACTCTTTATTCATTCTTGGTTTTCTTCATTTCACACAGATCTATCCATAAATCTATAAAATTCGTCGTGTCTTTGCATCAAGGTCAATGTGAAATGCTCAAAAAATATTCAATAGCACTATCTAGAATTAAACGGCACACTTTCCCCCATAAATAGTTATTCTTTTTACTATTTGCTACTAAACAAATGTGTGCCTATTAGAGATCAGACTTTCCATTCTACACAACATACCTGCTGTCACCATCTCAAAATCTCAATCTTTGTCTCTTTTTCCCAGACTCTGGGTAACTTTGGCTCCGCGTGGAAAGAGATAAACATAAAACTGAGGATTCCTGCAAGAGATCGCCCACTGTTCACAGTTAACTTTCTGTAGTTATGTGTGGTTTCTATAGTTTCATGTGCTGCATGATGCCTGTTCCTCCTATACCCCTTGACCATAGATATGATTAAAACGATCTACCTGCTTCCTCAAGACGTAATACTATGACCTCATTCACACCTACGTATGTGAGGCCCACTGAGGCACCTGGAGCCAAAGAGAATGATGCACTGGGGGACCTGGTAAAGGAGTACGTTTAGGTTGGAGTAGGAGGAAGACCTCACAGTGGGTTGGAGTAGGAGACCATTAAGATAGGTGCTGCACTGGTTTTATATTTCAATGACTCATTTTGCATCTTTCTATATTTTCTTTGCTATCACATTCTAGAACAGGAGGACATGGCTTCTCCAAACAACTGTTCTCTCCCAGGCTAACACCAGAGGGAAAGAAATACGTTGAGGTAGACCAGTCGTCCCATTAGGTGGCAGATCTCATTGAATGCATACAATGAATGCATTCTTAAGACCTAAGGACTCCATTGATTTAAATCACATTTCATTTTAAAAGAACTGTCCCTAAATAGATCAAGTTGCTGCCTCCTCAGATTTAAAGGAATAGAGTTCCAGACTCTCAGCTGGCACAATTGATGGGGAGCCCTACCGGGGAGCCCTTCCGGATGCTTCCGTGGTGTTCAGGGGCCTGAGGATGGCCGGAGACCTCACACATTCCCTTTCAAGCAAACAGATTGCTTTTCTACAAAGTGTTGTTCTTAATGCAGCATCTAAGCATGTTCCTGTCAGGTGAACCCGCCTGGGAACATTCACACAGACTCTGATCTACGAATCATGGACCGTGATTCACACCGACAGCAGTGGGCACGCAGAACACCTGGAGGGCTTGCTAAAATGCAGCTTCTGACTCAGTAGGTGTGGCATGTGGCCTGAGCATTTACTACGGTTCTAACAAGTTCTTAGCTGATGTTAATGCTGCTGGTCTGTTGACAGTACTTTCTTTGAATAACCAGCATCCAAAATATTACTATGTTTTTGATAGCAATTCATCTATGAAACCCAGTGTCCGTAGGGTTAAGAAAGGCGTGCTGCAGAAGTTTGGGAACTCCCCACCAGTGAAATGGATCTATGATTTGCTGCAAAGTTAATCCTACCATGTTATGGTGCTTTTTCACTGAATGCCATACAAAAGAGATGAATTTCTTTGAAGTGAGAGAGAAAGTTCCTAGATATAAGGTGACTTATAAAAAATAAGAAAACAGAAATTAAAAAACAGGAAATCAAAAACTTATAAAAAAACAGAAATTTTAAGAAAGACATTCAGAAATCTCATGTATGCTAAAAAAAACCAGAAATAATAAAATATTTGCAATTGTATGCAATGTCTTAGCCATACTCGATATATTAATAACATGGTGCAATTCTAATAAATAACTGAAAATACTCCACTGTTAAAGGACTAACTGATATGAGGATTACGGTGCTATGGAAACAATAAGAAAATTGGACGAAATGTATTAAAGACATGTTTTTAGATACTGGACAACATGCAGAGCTAAACAGTAATTCCTGAGGTAAAGGAAATTAAAGATGTGAGTTAAACAATTGTCCCAGCTTTCTGCCTGCAGGACATTTCTGGGCACTGCTGCAGGACTGAGGAGTCCCCGCAGAGACTCAAGTCTCACTGATACAGAATTAAGAGATCAGGAGGCTGTGGAAATTGGGATTTGCATGGCAAATATCAAAGAAAGCAGAGCTAGGAAGGGAAAGACTCCATCCATTTGCATAGGGTTCTCACAGAGTGCCGGGCTGAAGGCTGACCTGTTTACACGGCCAGAGGCCACAGTCCAGCTAAAGTAACTTGGGCCCGTGGGGCTTGGGGAGGTGTTAGAGTTTGAGTCAACCAGACCAGGGGACTCCGCTGAATACAAAAGGCAGTCAGTACAGATAGATTCCTGGAGAAATAGCCTGGAGAAAAGGCTATTCTATACCTTCTCAGGCAAATCTTAAAATCAGTACTGAAAGAATTAAGCTGATCTGAAAGTAACTCAAAACAAACTTTAAAACTCCTCAAAGAAAGACAATAAAATCTAAACATTCAACCAGCTTATACCCCAAAACTCAGGAAGACAATACAAATTCAAAATGTTGCATAAATAAATACATAAATAAATTCCCTAGCAAAAGGAGACTGATAACCTCTTTTTAAAAAAAGTCACCTGATAGAACCACAGAAATAAAGATGATGAAATTATCAGGCAATATTTTAAAATAGCTTCCATAAATGAGTTTTTAAATTTTTAGAAAATGAACGTACGAGGGAAAACAAATAGAAGCTAAAATAATTAATGACACTTACAGAGTTCAAAACTGTTATTTGAAATGAAAAATATGCCAAATAAAATCAATTACACAGTAGATGCCACAAAAGAAAGGGTAAGTGAACTCAAATCATAGCAAAAAAATTTATCCAAGATGAAGAATCAGGGGGAAAAATGGCTGAATACTAAAAAAAAAAAAAAGAACAACACCTATGATGCAGCTAGTAGAACAATATCATAAGATCTAACATACTTAATTAGCACACAAAATGAAGGGACATGGGATGAGAAAGAAAAAGTTTTAAAGAAGTAATGGTGAACAGTTTTCAAACACTAAATACACAAATCCAAAAAGCAAAACAAATCCAAGTAAGATAAACACAAAACAACAAGATACATCATATTCATATTGCTAAAAATCAGTGGTAATGAGACAGTATTTAAGGCTGCCAGAAAAACAAAACAAAACAAAACATAGAGGTCATATATGCCAAAGTGTATATTGATTACATCCAAGGAGAAAACTATAGGAATGACCTTATATTTCTTAGGCAAAAGAAAAAAAAAAAAAGCAAGGAATAAAAATTTGTTTATACTAATTTGGAAGTTTAAAATATAAAACTGTCAATTTAGAATTCTATATCAAGTGATTATATCTTTTAAAAATTAAAGAGAGAGTATTTTTCCACGAAATCAAAAGTGTGATAATTTGTCCCAGACCAATATTTCAGGGAATGTTAAAGAAAGGTTTTCAGATAAAAAAGGAAAGGATACTCAAGGGAAATATAGAGGTACTTCTAAACATGAAGAGTACAATAACTAGAAAACAAACATATAGGTATTGATGTGAATACATTGTTATGTAAATATACAAAAATATTTTTCTCAAAAAACCTGTATATTTGGGGGTTTGTAATATATATAGAAGTAAAAGATTTGTAAAACATTGCACAATGCTTGAGGGAAGAACAATATATATTGCTAATAGGTTCTTCACTTATACTTGAAGTGATATCATATAATTTATTATATAAATTAAATCTACACGTTAAAAATCCTGGGGGGCCTGAGTGGCTCAGTCAGTTAAACATCTGCCTTCAACTCAGGTCATGATCTCAGAGTCCTGGAACTAAGCCCTGAACTGGGCTAATCAGTGTTGGGCCTGCTTCTGCCTCTCCTTCTGCTTCTATTCTCTCTTGTTCTCTCTCTTGTTCTCTCTCTCTCTCTTTCTCTCTCTCAGGTAAATAAATAGCAGCTTTAAAAAATAAACAAAAATCATATGATTTTTGACACCCACTGGGGTGGCTCAGTAGGTTAAGCTTCTGCCTTTGGCTCAGGTCGTGAACCCAGGACCCTGGGTCCTCTCTCCCTCTGCCACTCCCCTTGCTTGTGCTCTCTCACTCTCTCTCTCTCCCAATGTAAAATAAATAAAATCTTTAAAAAATATCCTAACTCAAAGACTAAAAATAAAAAGCACTGAGTTTTAGGTATTAATCAATTTAGTGCAGGTAAAATGGAGATGAAAAATAATGAAAAAAACCCTTAAATACAGTTTCTATAAAATAATGAACAAAGATAAGAAAAGAAAAGGAAAACAAGACCATATGAGATATATAGAGAATAAATACAATGAGAACCTTAAACCCAAATATATCAAAAAACTGTATTAAGTATAAATAATCTAAATTTAAGGCAGAGATTATCAGACCAGATGAAAAAGAATGATCCAACTATATGATGTCTACAAAATAACTCTCACAATAAAAACACAAGTCCATTAAAAGTAAAAAGATAGGTAGGGAGACCTGGGTGGCTTAGTTGGTTAAATATCGGCCTTCAGATCCCTGCATCAGGCTCCCTGCTCAGTGGGGAGCCTGCTTCTCCCTCTCCTTCTGCCTGCTGCTGCTCCCCCTGCTTGTGCATGCTCTGTCAAATAAATAAATCAAATCTTTAAAAATATGAAAGTAAAAGTAAAAAAAAAATAAAAAATAAAAAATATGTCATGCAAACACCCACCTTAAGAAATCTGGAATGATTAAAATCAGAGTGAATAACTTCCAGAACAAGAAATCTCTCCAAGGATAGGATGAGTATTTCACAATGGAAAGTGGTTTATAAAGCAAGAGAACTTTGCAATTTCAAATATATGTAACAGCAGAGATACAACATATGTGAAGTAAAAACTCACAGAAGTGGAAGGACAAATAGAAAAAAAATCACAGTTATTGTCAGAAAATTTTTTTTTTTATGCTTTATTTAAGAAATCTCCATACTGCTGTGGGGCTCGAACTCATGACCCCATGATCAAGAGCTGGACGCTCCTCTGATTGAGCTAGCCAGGCACCCCTCACTGGAGATTTCAATGGTCTTCCATCAGTAATTTGTGGAACAAATTCCAACAAATAAATGGAAAATCCTTCAGTGAACAAAAGACATGAAAACACTATCAACCAGCTTGACTTAATTAATATTTATAGAACACAGAACCTGAAAACAGAAGAATACATTTTTTTCAGTTATACATGGAAAATTCACTAAAGTAGACTTTATAGTAGGTCAGAAAATAATTCTTTTCAAATATATAAAGCTCGAAATCATAAAGAGAGAATTTACTGACCACAATCACACTATATTAAAAATCAGTCACAAACAGCTCAAAAAAAAAAAAAGTCCCCAAATACTTGGAAATTAAATACGCACTTCTAAATAACCTGTGAGATGAATATAGATATTTAAAAATAGAAACTATTTTGGATTGAATTACGTTAAAAATCAGTGTATAATTGCAGGATGCAGTAATTCAGTTGAACGAAAATTTATAGTTATTGATGCTTATATTAGGAAAGACGGGCCTCAAATCAATGATACAGTCTCCCTACTGTTAGAAGCTAGAAAAAAGGGGCATATTTATCACAGCTTAAGTAAAGGAAAATAAGTAAGATAAAAGTGGAAATCGATGAAATAGGAAATGGACAACCAACAGAGAAAGTTTATAAAGTCCATAACTGGTTCTTTGAAAATGTGAGTAAAATCCTACACTGCTCACTACGCTACCAGTAAATGGAAGAGGAAACATAGTCCCATGATATAGCAGAAATGGAAGAGAGATTACCACTTCATATCCTGTGAACATTATAATGATTTTAAAAGGCTATTTTAAACATTATGCCTAATTTCTTGAAGGAGGCATAGGATCAAAACTGAAAGAAGCCACGCCAAAACTAGCATGTCCTGCATCTACTAAAAAAATTGCACTTGTTCTTAAAACCTCCCCGTGAAGAATGTTTGGGGCCCAAATGCCTTCATGGATGGACTCCACCAAACTTCAAAGGGAGGGATTATGCCAAACCTGAATGCTGTCTTTCAGAAAACAGAGGAAGAGTGCATACTTCACAACTGATTTCGATGTGGCACCCTTGCACTGAGACTAAAATAAAAGATACTTCATGAAAAGGAGACATCAGGTCAATATCCCTGATCAAACACTCACAAAAATAGAGGAGGCACCATAATCTGGATTCAGGGCTCTACTAATGGGAAACTCCATTTTTACCACAATTTTCTACCAATTATAATAAAAATGATTTGGGAAATACAAATCAAAACACAATGAGATACCACCTCACACTTGTCAGAATGGCTGACATCAACAATTCAGGCAACAAACAGGGGAGAAAGGGGAGCCCTCTTACACTGTTGGTGGGAATGCAAACTGGAGCAGTTGCTCTGGAGAACAGTATGGAGGGTCCTCAAGGGTTAAAAGTAGAGCTGCCCCTACGACCCAGTAATTGCACTACTAGGTGTACAAAATAGTGATTTTGTATAGGATATAAGGATTCAGAAATAGTGATTCAAAGGGGCGCTGGCATCCCAATGTTTATAGCAGAATTATCAACAATAGCTAAATTATAAAAGAGCCCAAATGTCCATCAACTGATGAATGGCGAAAGAAGTTGCGGGGTGTGTGTGTGTGTGTGTGTGTGTGTGTGTGTGTGTGTGTGTGATGGAGTATTACTCAGCCATCAAAAAAAAAATGAAATCTTGCCATTTACAATGATGCGGACAGAACTGGAGGGTATTACCCTAAGTGAATTACATCAGTTAGAGAAACACAAATACCACATGATCTCACTCATGTGTGGTATTTAAGAAAGAAAACAGATGAACATAGAGGAAAGGGGAAAAGAAAAAAGGGGAGAGGGAAACAAACCATAAGTGACCCTTAATGATAGAGAACAAATTGAGGGATGCTGGAGGGGAATCGGGTGGCAAGGGCTAGATGGGGAACGGGGACTAAGGAGGATACTTTGTGATGAGCACCGGGTGTCATACATAAGTGCCCAATCACTGAATTCTGCTCCAGAAACCAATACTGCAGTGTAGGTTAACTAAATAGAATTTAAATAAAAACTTAAAAATAAATAAATAGATTTGATTCCCCTTTCTCTTTAAATCCATGTGGATGCTCCCTATCACCAACACGGTTCTCTCTCAGTTCCCTTTAGAGGCAATTCAATTATAAATAGTGAAGCTAAAAATACACAAAAAGGGTTTTTCGACCGTGGCTTTAATCCTGCGTTTACAGGGTAAGTCTGATCACGTGCACAGATACATATAGATTTAGCAACATCCCTGCCCACATAACCTACATACATATTGAAGAATCTCATTTGTGCATTGTCAACATAGGAACATAGTTTACTAAAGGTTTAAAACCTTACTGATCTTTTTTTGAAACAAATATAGAGCACATAATGTATTATTAAATTCGTTAATTCTAAACCCCACCTTGTGTGTCTGCCCTTTGGCCGAGAGTAGGTGCACTTGGGGGCCCCCCAGAAGGCCAGCAGCGATGGAGCCCCCAGGAACTAGCCGACCTTATCTCACGGTTGGTACAGCCTTGTCTGCATTCCGTGTAATTTCCCCCCCAGCGTAATAGGAAAACTCAGTGTTTCCATGAACCTGATATTTTTGCCAAATTAATCCCTTTCTTTATCAAATGGTGCTTACTCGGTGGTTAAATTATAGGGCACTCAATCTCTACGCAGCAGAAGAAATAAAAACCCTACAGGGTGATTCGGGTTTGAAGCTCTTACTGACGTGGTTGAGGTTTCAAGAATCTGGGGCCTAGGGGGACCCAGCACAGAAGGGGTGTTCGGGCAGGGCGGCCAGGAACCCCAAGTTAGAAATGGCAACAGGTCTCCTTAGGGTGGGCGGCCTTCCCTCAGCACTCGGCGCTCACCGGAGCGCTGCCCTCCCCAGGCCCTGGGTGCGGGTTGGGACCCACTTAGCTCATCACAGCTTGGGACATCATTTCCTGCACTCCCTCGTGGTCACCCCATGTTCTGCCCCGTGGGGAGAACCATCTCCCCAAGCACCATCTCCATTTCTCCCCCTGCTGCTGACATACCGCCCAGTACCGAACCGTCAGTGCTGAGAGAGCCAGCCCAGGAGTGCGCCCCAAACCCCCACACTGGCCACCCCGCCCACCCACCCCAGAGCTCTGGGGGCTCACCCCCGTCCGCAGCAACAAGCCTCCTCAAACCTCCAGATCTGTTTCTACGTCCACTCTAAGCCTCAGCATTTGGTTTATGTGACTAATTCATGTCTGGATTTTTACAATGTATTCATGTCTTATGTCACACAGTGCAGATCTCTCCAGAATGTCTCCTGAATTTCAGTAACTCAGCTTCCGGAACTGTGGTTTGGATGACAAGTGACCTGGCCTTTCATTTCTGAATCTAACTGGCTACCAGAGAGTCAGTCAACAACCCGGGTATGGGCTCAGGTCCGTAAGAGTGAGGACTTGCAGGGGGCGTCCCACCGTATTTCCAAATTCGAGCAAGCGGTGTTATCAAGTGTCCTCTGGTCGAGTCTCACAGTGCACGTTTCTACTCAATGACCTGTCATCGGTTCTAGGAAGTATCTGCAGTTTCTGAAATACACAACAGAGAAAAATCGTGTTTGTGGCCTCTAACACATGGCGATTTTTTTTTCTTTATGCCAAGCACAGTGGGATGTAGTGGAACCACACAGTATAATATTCATCAGAAGACTGGATTCCAGTCCCAGATCTCCAAGTATTTTTAACTGGAGCGTTCGGAGTTCAATGTGTAAACCAGAAACACAGTAAGTATTCTATGTGAAAAAGATCTAAAACGCAAACGATGTACGTAGAGAATAACTGCACAGGCTTAAGGAGCTGAAATCAGGACGCCAGGACTGGAATGGACGCTTTAACAGCCACATAGCAATGTCTGGGGTGCAGGCACCGGGGCAAAAGTCGGGGGACCACTGAGGTCCCCGTTGGTTCTTGGCAAATATGAAGCCAATTGCCCCTTTACCCCAATGAGTCCAAATGTCTACAAATGTCTATGGTTTCTTATATTTGTCTCTGGGTAACATTTATTCTATTTCTGACATGATTCTACTCAAACATCTTGTGATCTTAATCTAAATTATAAAGTTAATCACAACTATCAAGTTTTATTTTACATAGAATCGAAAGCAAAAGGCAACCAAAGACAAAATTTTGTATGTGTTTGTAGGTGTGTGCACGTATATGCGTGTGTATGCATGTGTATTTGTACGTGTGTATATGCACACGTGAGTATGTATCTGGATGTTTTGTGTGTATGTATGTGCATGTATTTATGTATACGTGTGTGAGTATGGACAGGCTGGTCACTAAGGTGCCGTCAATGCTCCACGGTATGTGCTAAAAATAAAGCTTAAAAACTGGAAATCTTACGAGATTTAAGCACAATCTGCTCCTTGATGGTCTTTGCTTAGGTAAGACTATTTCGATCCCTCACTTAATAAGTATTTATTTACCACTTACTACATATAATGAACTATATGTAATATGCTTTTTTGCCAATTACTTTTAGTCTGTGGACTCTCTTGTTTAAAGGCCTGTTGAAATATATCAAAGAATGCAGGAAAACAGTCTGGGCAGCAGAGGGACGTTAGGAAAATAATTCAGTTCAAGGATGAGTAAAATGTTGAAGTGTCTCACTGAAACCAAATCACTAGGCAAAGCCGATCCAGCCTCAATGGGTCACAGATATCGGGAGGGCTTGGAGAAAGCAAAGTAGCACATCGCATTAATATTATTAGACGAGCTTAATCTATATTAATACAGGATTCCCTTGTGTCAAAATCCATATTAAAGAAGTGTATTTTCCATTATTTTTAGAGGGCTTCCCATACAAGTGTTTGCCTTTTATTGAAATATGAAATATTTTAATATGCTTATAGAGCTTTGATGAAGCCAGCTTTAACCTATTGGGGAATGTAAATTTTATCTTTGTGTAATATTTAAAAATAAAATCTCCTTCCAGGGCGCCTGGGTGGCTCAGTGGGTTAAAGCCTCTGCCTTCAGCTCAGGTCATGATCTCAGGGTCCTGGGATCAAGCCCCACATCAGGCTCTCTGCTCAGCAGGGAGCCTGCTTCCTTCTCTATCTCTGCCTGCCTCTCTGCCTACTTGTGATCTCTCTCTCTCTGTCAAATAAATAAATAAAATCTTAAAAAAAAAAAATCTCCTTCCATCCCCTTTACCTCCTGACCTCCCTCACCTCACACTGGTAAGAGATGTTTAGTTCCACGTTATGGGAATTATTCCTCTTATATTCTTGCTTTGTTCAAATTACAACTTTCAGGTTTAAGACAGGAAGACAAACTCAAATGTGGATTTATAAAATGAGGAGGGCACGTACTGCATGGAGCACTGGGTGTGGTGCATGAACAATGAATCTTGGAACACTGAAAAAATAAAAGTTTATTAAAAAAGAGAATGCTCACTGTATCTAGATGGTCTAGTTTCAGTGAAATCAAGGAATATTGTTTAGTTGGTACACAGAAGATGTTCAAAGACAGGAAATAAACAAATCCCTTTTAATGAAGAATCCACATGCTATGCAATTCACACGTAATTAATCTGTGAAACCCAAAATTCACTTAAAGAGATATTTTGAGGACTTAAAGGATACATTTAGCTAACAGTCCTATTGTAATTTAAATCTTAGGACTTTGTGTAATCAAATTATTCTGGTTTAGAATAGATTAGAAGCTTGTTTTTTTTTTTTAAAGGTAACGATCACCTCGTATTAGGTTCTTGCATGATTAACAAATTAATATTTCATTTTCTTCCATGAAGATCATTTGATTTAGCAAATTTATTCCTCATTATGTTAAAAACAGCATTTTAATTTTTTCTTTTATTTTCTTAAGATTTTATTCATTTATTTGAGAGAGAGTGAGCAAGAGAGAGAGAAACAAAACAGGGGGAGGGGCAGAGGGAAAGCAAAAACAAACTCCCCGCAGAACAGGAATCCTGATGTGGGGCTCAATCCCAGGACCCTGGGATCATGACCCAAGCTGAAAAGACATGTTATTAACCAACTGAGCCACCCCGCACCCCTCATTTTTTCTTAAAGAGATTTTTATATCCAATAATGTTTACTGATATGACGATACCTCCAGAACTCTTTCCATCGTGCAGAACGAGACTCCATTAAACAACTCCCCACCCTGGCCCCTCAGCACCTGGGATCCACCGTTCTACTCTCTTGCACACACACATACCCACAAATAAATAAATCTTTAAAATTTTTTTTAAAATATAAAAGGAACTAAATACTAAAGCTTTGTAAGCAGTGTGTGCACACACGTTTCTTAAAGATCTGTTGGAGATACTGGGCACGCTCTAGTCATCAAATACATACATTCTACAAGATGCCCAAAGAAATCTCTCCCTCAACTTATCAGGCTCAGAATCTAACGCAAGTAGCAGCATGCATGATAACGTCTAGAAAACAGCCCAGTGCTCTGAGGCACTGCACAGCCTAAGGCAAAGAAGAAATCGTGGAATGAAATTGCTCTGAAACACGGGCGTTAATAAAATCATTCATAAATAAAATGCACTAAGAAAATCAGCAGTTTCTACAAGACTCATCTGTGCCTTCCAAAAGGACTCGCTGTTTTTACTCTCATTGTGTTTCATTTCCTTTACATTTCCTCAAGTGTTTTTACTATCAAACCTGTTCACCAAGAGAAATGAAATAGACATAATTTTCTTTTTCCTTCTATTTCTCCAGGCTCTGCAACCTTGCTGTTTTAGTAGGCTCTCTTTTTCAGAAGCTGCTGGTCAAACATCAGAATATTGCTCTACTCCCCCGGCCACACTAGTTGAAATCAGCACAGGGCAGTAAGTCTGGGGAATAAGGGGCCCGGAAGAGGAAGTGGTCACGGAGAAAATGGGGCAGATTCACCCGTGGTCTTTGGGCGAGTGGCCTCATGCACCCGGTGGGGCCAAGCACCCTGTGGGATGGGAGCGACCTGTTCTCCACTCTTGGCCAGCCAGCCTCCTTTTCCTCTCCTTTCCCTTTGTTTCCTCCCCACAAATGAGGGATGTCAACATACGGCTTCAGTTTATTATCAGCAAATCTGAGAAAAGCAACTGTTTAGCAAGCACTGAGAATAGCTTTCGAATATCTTTTGGATTGACAAAACTCTTCTAGCATTTTGCAAAACCTCTGTTCTCTCCATTTAAAATAAAAAAACCATCTGTATTTTAAGGAAAATTTAATGTTTTTGACTGATGGACATTTAAAACATTAAATAACATTTTTGGGGGGCTACTTGATCTATCAATCCCTTTATTTCTGACGAGATTTTTTTTTTAAATCTTTAAGCATTGTTTACTCCCCAGAATGAAAAGGAAGTGATACGATGAATTTTAGCAGATTTGACAACTCTGAAGAATGAGAATCAGTTATAAGCGAGGCAGATTCTGCTGTAAACCTTGATAGATTTAAAAACAGCAAGAGAAGGCAAGATGTAGAGCATAATAACTTTAGAAACATGAAAAATATTTTAATCGCAAAGAGTTCCTACTATTTAAAAGTTTACATTAGCAGAAAGCTGTCTATCCTAGTCACAATCTTTAATTAGCCACGGTTGCAACCGGGAGTACTTTGAAAAGCTGCTTCTGAATTCATTTAAGTAGTACGAAGTACTCAGCCTCGGCACACCCACCCGCACGCACCGTGGTCCCCACCAGTCTGGGGGAATATTCTTATTACACCAAACAGGGAAACTCACACACACGTTCTCTCCTGTCTTGTCCCCAGCCAGTGATTCGTTGTTTCAAACTTGAACACAATTTTTCATTACTATGTCCTAGGAGGAGCAGAAGATACTCCCTGTCAGATAGAAGTCTAAGAGGAGGTCCCAGAATCTCAAAAGAGTGCTCCCAGCCAGACAAGCAGAGAATACGCTTTCCTGGATCGCAGGCAATCCTAACCCGGTTGGGGTCCAGCGCGTGACAAACCAGTGAGTGGGTTCTCACACTGATCATGACTCAAACTCTGCACGCATTATGAATTCTATTCTAAAAGCACTGGGTGTGGTGCATAAACAGTGAATCTTGGGACGCTGAAAAAAAGTAAATTACATTAAGACGTTAAAAAAATAAAAATAAATAAAAATAAAATCCAAACCTTACCCTTTTAAATAATAGCGAATAAAATAAATACAAAGAGGACTGTGTGGACCCTGGAAATCCAAAGGCAGGAAGTGGAAGCTGACCATCGTGCCTGGTCAGGTAAGTGGAGGAAGAGTAGGTGTGGTGACTTTGAGACCATGTGACTTACTGTGCTCAGAAAGAGGGGGCACGCCTGGCCCATGGTCCTGACCCCTCGAATACTCGCATTCATGGCCTCATGTAACTAAATGTAGCTAAATATTAGTAGGGTTTTGTCAGAACCCGGCTTTTCTGACTGCATTGCCCACTACGTCATTCCAATCCTGCATTAGGGATGCCCAATGTTGCACAACAGTGTCACCTTGGTGGAGGGTAAGCCTGGAGCTAATCCTTCAACAAAGTTTTCTAGACTCTGATAGGATATTTTACAGGCTAAAGGAGCAGGTGAAGGGCTTTTGGGGAAAAAAACCTTATTTCAAAAAAGAAATGCCTAAATAATGTTTTCTAAGTGAGCTCCTGTGTCACCAGTAATTCAAATTTTCATGCATATAATCTGGACTGCCAAGCCAATTACTAAAATGTGAAAGTGGTATCTTGCCTATCAGCATAGTTTTTTCTTTAATTGCTATGACTGTTTCTATATGACCGCACTCTGGGTATCATGACTTCCTCCTGTAATATTTCGTGTATAATATTATATACACTATATTTAGTTGTGTAGGGACTACATTTCAAATCTCGAAGGCAGAAGACTTGTCTTTGACAGTCTTGATATGTGATGGGGAGAAGAAGGAGGGTACACTAAGATTGCCGTGAACTTTCAATTTCCCACCAAAACAAAAAACAAAGCAAACACTGCATATATTTTATAATCTATTTTATTTTATAATTATTTTATTATATTTATAATTTAAATATTCTTTTTATTTTATAATTATAAACTTATATGGTAATTACCAAAATAAAACATAAACACAACACATTAATTAAGAGGGTATCAGTGATATTTAGGCAACTTCTGGAATATTAGGAACAGATCCATTGATTTCATGTACTATCTGTAATTCAACCACAGGATTCCGGACTATTGTTTGTTTATAAACAATGGAGCGTTTATGATACTCCTAGGCATATTCCCTTGATTAGGATCACAGGCTGAGGATCAAACCGTTTGGGTTTGAATCCCAGATCTGACACTTACCACATAGAAAACAAGGGACAAGGGGCGCCTGGGTGGCTCAGTGGGTTAAGCGTCTGCCTTCGGCTCAGGTCATGATCTCAGGGTCCTGAGATCGAGCCCCACATTGGGCTCTCTGCTCAGCGGGGACCCTGCTTCCCCCCCCAACCCCCACCTGCCTCTCTGCCTGCTTGTGATTTCTCTCTGTTAAATAAATAAATAAATGAATGAATGAATAAATAAATAAATAAAATCTTTAAAAAAAAAGAAAGAAAGAAAACAAGGGACAATGATTTGGTTTATCCAAACCTCTGTTTTACCATCCACCAAATGGGGATTATAATGAGAATTTAACATAAATAATCTACATATAGGATCCAGATAATAATAATACTGTTACCATAACATATATTTTGTCTTGAAAATCTGGATGGCAAAGGGGAAAGGGGAAAAACTGAAGGATGCTGTGTTCATATGATCTCCAGCCAAACCAAGCCCAGAGACGACTGCACACAAGACCTCTCCTTACTAGAAGTTGATGGGAAAGAAAGGGGGAGCTAAGATGGTGGAGTAGTGGGAGGACCCTCGGATCGTCTCCCCTCTCGAACACAGCTCGATACATATCAAAGCCTTCTGAATACCCGAGAAATTGTTCCGAGGATTGACGGGAAAAACTGCACAACTGGAGGGAGAAAGGAGACTGCATTGTGCAAGGTCGCAGGTGCAGAGATGTAGTTTAGGGGAGAAGTGGGTGGTGGCTGCTATGGAGGGAGGATCCCA
>CM053610.1:114842780-114858668 GCA_028646535.1 Procyon lotor
CATGAGAGACTGTGGACTCTGAGCGACAAGCTGAGGGTTTTGGAGGGGAGGAGGGGTGGGGGGCTGGGCGAGCCTGGTGGTGGGTGTAGAGGAGGACATGTATTGCATGGAGCACTGGGTGTGGTGCATGAACAATAAATCTTGTAACACTGAAAAAATAAAATAAACATATTTGGGGAAAAAAATAAAGATATATAAAGATCAACTGTGCAGTATTGTGTTTAGGTGTCTCCCTCCCATGCCTCCATCACGTGACAGCCTACGATATGCAGGCGACCCATTGATGCTACGTAAGGGTTCCTGCAATCCTTTATGATTCACACTCCACGATTAGCCTGTTAGCAGACTGACCCTCCCATTCCCTCCAATTTCTGAGTCCTGTGATGGCTGGTTGTCAGCCTTGATCATCCTGGCTTCTTACGGGGTTAGTTAGCCAGGGGCTCTGCTGCCATTACGGGTGGGCAGTATATCATTCCTAGGGCCCCTGGGATTGGAAGAACTCCTGTTCCCGTGAGAGGCTGTGAAGTCCATCCTTCTACACATCCTTCTAGAACATGCCATCATCTGGTCTGCATCTCTGAATAGCCAAATCATCCTACTTTTTGCGGCTCTTACCAGGATATCATTCGAGGCCCACTTTTCTGCAATGTTCTTAAACCATGTGCTTAGGTCACTTAGCTGTTATTTCATCTCCTTACAAAACAATGCAGTCACTGCTTAGAGACCCTGCTCTCTGTCATCTCCTCCCACAAGGATCTATGATCTCTGGTCTCAGCAGAGCACTAAGGCCCTTGTGAAGACTCCTCGTGTCTCTCCATTCCTGTCCCCCTCCAGCTTGGACCCCTATCATGCTGGAGACTCAATAAGATGCAAGCCAGCGCAGCAATTAGTTAACTGAGAAGTTAGTAAGCCGTGAGCCAGGAAATTGATACATGTCTTCAGTATTTCACTATTACATAAAAGATACAAATTTATACTGATTTACTGAAATTCTGATGCAGGGCCAAGAAATTGTCTTTGTGCTAAGACCTGCTGGCTGAAGCTATGCGCCATGCTTCTTAACGTAAACTGCTAACAGAATATATCATCTCTAGATTTGATTCTTTAAAATGGAATGCAAAGCAATTTGAGTGCATAATTCTTCGAGTTTTGTTGGCTCTCCCCCAAGCTTTTACAGGTGTTTTGCTCACATTTAACCTACAACCTTCTTTTCATTGTCATCTTTGGTTGGTTTCCCTGACATTCTATGATATTACCATTTAACTGGAACCCCTTAGGTAGGCAGGTTTGTGGGTAAGAAGAGCTGCCTTTTGATAATCCGGCAACCAGAGCGGACAGAGCAGAAATGTCTGTGGGTGCCTGAGGGTCAGCAGCAGGCAGGGAGAGCAGCAGCCTCGGGCTCCAGGGTGATCCGGCACAGGGGGCCGAGGTCCAAGTTCCCTGGCAGATCACTTGCAGGTAGTTCATGTCAAGGCTTGTATGGCACCTGGAATTCCCAGGACGCACTATTCTGCTCCTTGTCTTCATGCACTTCCTGCATCTGGAATGCTCTATCTCACCTCCTTTGTTTGCCAACCACCTGCCCACTCCTCAGGACTCAGGCAACCAGCATTTTCCCTGCAAAGCCCCCTACCGCCCACTCACCTCTTTTTTACCTCCAGAGACCTACGCAGACCTTTAATCTCTTATGTACATTTCATCTGGATACAATGTCTTGTATTTGATAGTCTTTCCCCACTAGACTTCAAACATCAAAGGCCAGTACTTTTTCTGCCTGTTACCCCTGCATTCCAGGACCCAGGACTGGCAAGTGCAGTGAATTTGCCTCGTTGAACCAGTGAATGGATGGATTTTCAGCTCAATGGAGTTCTCCTACCTTAATGCCGTTGCGACCATGAACCTGCACCATCCAGTATGGTTTGCACAAGCCACTTACAGTTATTAAAATTTTAAATAAGTCGACATAAAAATAAAACTTCAGTCCCTTGGTCCCACGAGTGGAATTTCAGATGCTCACTAATCCCATGTGTCTGCTGGTCTCCGGATTGCCGGGGTGGATAGAGTTGTGTGTCCCCAGAGCAGCTTCTAACGGGTGTCACTGTTTAGTCCTGCTGGCATCTCCTCGTTGGGAATGGTCCCTCTAGGATCGGTAGCCCCCGGTTTTCTCCACCTCGGCTCAATACCACACAGAGTTCCTTTCTTCAAACAACTTTGCTGATAAATTTCGTGCTTCCTGTTGGTCTGTGGCTCTGAGCTTTAACACATCTTTACGGAAAGTAGTTGGCTTTCGCAGCTTTGACGTGGAAGGCTATTTGAGATAAAGGCTGCAAGTTGCACATTTACGTCCCGTTCACACGATCTTGATTGCAAACACGCTTATCCATGGTCGTCCGGAATGTCATCACAGCTGATGTCTCCCCACAAGAGGCTCTGGCTCGGGGTCACCTACAGAAATTAAACTGTTCCTGATGCTTCCATGAGAACCAAAAACAACTGGTCATGGCATATTTGTAAAAATAGTCAGCTTTCAGGAAATGTTCTCTACACAGCGTCCTATCTGCTTCCCTTACTGTCCTCATTCGAGGCACCGTCCCCGAAGCCACTGGTTGGAGGAAGTAAAATCCAGTAGCAGGCACTGCCGTCTGCATTGTGTCTGCAGCTGCAGGAAGCACCTTCCAGAAGGGTCTCTGCCGGAGACGTGGGTCCCGGGGGTGGGCATTTCTGCCCTGAAATTTCTGCTGAAAACTCTGAGCCGAAGTCATAGACATTGTCTTTATTCTGCCTACATCAGATCATACTCGGTAACTTCCACCACATTCGGTAATCTCCTGTGTCCTAACTTGTACTGATTTACGACTGAGTGTTCGGTGGTAATAGCTCTGACATAATTCGCATTGGTCTCTTTTTAAGTTTCTCTCTCCCATCAAATCTATCCCGTGTTAAAAAAAAAAAATTATAAGTCAGTAATAAAAAGCCAACGATAAACTAAATGTTTTTTTTTTAAAAAAAACTATTTTGGGGGGATATGTAGTCTTTGCAAGTTTCACTTATCTTTACACCAACTGGAAGACGGGATCTGGGGGTGGTCTCGTGGGTCCCCAGAGAGTGAAGAGACGCGGGCCGGCGGCTGCCTCACCTTCCCCTGCCTCCTTGCTCACATCACCACCTTTTCCTCCCTTCCTTCCCTCTCCCAGTGGGGTCTCCTATGCCCGTCCCCCCTTCCTACGGAAATGAGTAATATTTCGTTGTATGAATATACCACGTTTTGCTTATCCATTCATCCATCAACGGATGGATGGTTGGGAGGTGTGTTGCATCCATATTTCAGCTCCTGTGAATCGCACTGTGAACAGGGTTGTCCCAGTATCTGGTCAGGTCCCGGCTTTCAGAGCTGTGGGGCATCTACCCTGAAGAGGAATTTCTAGATCAGATGACAGTTCTAGGGTGACATTTTTGAGGAACTGCTCTTCCCACTTGTCTCTGCCTTGTCTCTCAGGCCTTGCTGACTTCCTTTCTCCTCTCTGCTCAACTTCTCCAGCGTGGCCACCTCTTGGTTCCCAGGCTCCTGTCCTGATTGTCCAGGACCTTGCTAGCATATTCCTATTTCCTCTCCTGGTGTATCTCTGGACCTGTCAAATGGTAAGAACAGCCACTCTTGTTCCTTCGGTAGACCTTCTGTGCACCCACCAACCCTGCTATTTAATCTGAAAGTGAGATCGGAACTAAGAGTCCCAAACATGATACATATGGAAGGGATATTAGGGTTTTAATCTCAACAACACTGAATACAATGTCAAACACAGCAAATTGTGCTGGATACCCACGACGTTTTCAGTATTTATTAAATAGATAATTATTTTATTTGTAATGCCCATTAAAAATTAGGTCACATTTCACCTATTTTACAGGAAAAGAGAAAAGAAAACCCTTTTTAATGGTTCTCACTATGAACTGCTGCAGGAAGAATTAGCCATCAATTTGAGTATTATACATAAAACAGCAATAAATATGATATTCGCAACTGAAATGAGCTTCATCAACCATTTACAAAGAACACCCAGTTTATTTAATGGGGTTGTATTAATACATTCCTGTGAAGATAATGGCTCCAGACTGCTCGTTTTAATGAGGGGAATGCCACTGGGTAGACATTCAGTCTACTTTCATGACCCTACTGAGAAGAAGGAATATTTGGGGTTTTTTTCTTCCTTGTATGGAATTAAATAAATAGTCAGAAACCTCCTTGCTGAAAGGCGTTGGATATGATTCACTTGGGGAGTCAAATCGTGCACATCTACACTTGTTTATTTATGAAACTCAACGTACTGAGAGCAGGTCCCGCGGACTCGGGACCTGCAGGTGAGGGGTCAGTGAGGGATCAGTACAGTGAGACCCCCCCCCCCAGTCATGTACCTGTGAGCAGTTTGCTCCCTCCACACTCCTGAGTGCTCCATAGACCCTTCCAGCTTTACTCCGGAGGGAAAGCAACCAATTCATTATTTTCCATTTGGGGGACAGCCTCCAGAATGGTGGGAGTGTACTTCTGCTGTTTATCAGCCACACCATCCATGGGATTCTATTGCACACCCCCCAACTGGCCTCCGGATTTCCCATTTCCTCTCTGAGACTCAGGATGATCTTCTCATCATACAAAGTGTTCATTCCTTCTCGGCTTCCTCCCTCCCTCTCCTGTCCAAAGCCCCTCAGTGCCTCCCATTGACCCGTGCTCCCTGAGAGTCTGCAGGATCTGGCCCCTCCCCACTCGCCGAAATAAGCTTGTTGCCACCGACCCACCCCCCACCTCAGGACATGTTTGCTCAGAGCGCTCCACCGAAACTCCCTGTCAGAGCGCTCCACCGAAACTCCCTGCTTCACTTATTTCTTGGTTGCTCCATCCATGCCTTGGGTGCATCGTTCACAGAGTCCAGAGTAGCACCTGAGGCCTGGTGGGGAATCAGTAAATATTTGTTAGGAGGGAACACCTGAGTTCAAGAGCGGCTGGGGACTTAGGATGGCTGGGCTTGCGGCGTCTCAGCGCCCAGAGAGGGGGCAGCTGACGAATCTCCCAGATGCCCCTTAGTATCTGCCTTTGAAATTAAAGGGCTGACACTCACGCTTTCTCGCTTCTTTGACCTCTTGAGTTCACGGCCTCACACGGACCAGGTCGGCAGCCTGAGCCGACACTAATTTGCCATTTGTGCTCCAAGCCACATCCAATAACTTGGGGCTCAGAGGAGATGATTCGACCTGCCCTTTCCTATGCTCAGCCCTCGTCCTGCAGGTGCTGAGGGGAGGGCGCACGGGCCCGGGCCGGGCCCTGCAGTGAGTGACCCCAGCCCGCTGACGGGGGTGAGGCGGGCGGGAGAAGGGGCTAACCTCAAGTTCAGCCTCGCCCTGGACCACTGTAGGTCTCAGCTGCTCCCGTGGCCTCACTTCTCTGCTTGGGAAAGAGATTTTTTTTTTTTTTCATAAGTTAAGAAGAAAGCAGAATTGTGAAAATAAAAAGTTGTATAAACGTCTGTGTTGAGCACAGCAGGCCAGGAGTAAGGGAGGTGGAGAAGAGGCGGCGCGGGGCGGTCAGAGCCTGCCCCTCCCTGGGGAGTGCACAGCGGGCCCCTCTGAGGCCCCGGCCGGCAGGCAGCTCTCCTGCGCTCTGGGCGGGACACATGGAGCAAAGGCACAGGACAGACGGACGTGTGACCGGTTCACAAAGCATTGCTTCTTTACAGTAGGAAAAATAGTCCTCCTCGTAGCAGCTTTCCAAGCCCCTCGGCCACGTCCTCGGTTACTGTGGAGCTCATTTCCGCAAACGCGGATGGGAAAACTCAGGTTCTCATAAGGGCAACATGAGATCCCAGAACCTCGTCCTATTGCCCGTAACTTTCCTGTACTTGCTAGAGGACAGCCACGGTTGTCGACTCCCCTGTGTCTCCATCGGCTGCTCTCGGAGCCGACGTGGCCGTGGGCGATGGGTGGCGGCCGTGACACACTGTTTGGTCCTGGGTCCCCGCCCTCCAGGGCCAGCTGTTACTTCCTCATAGTAGCTCGCAGTGTCGCTCATGTTGCTGCGTGCTTTTTGTTTTGTTTTGTTTCTCATTTTATTTTGAGTTTCTTGGAAATTTCAGACATGCCAGGGCGTGCTGACCACGGGGGCTCTCACAGCAGGTGTGGGAGGGGCGGACCGGCAGCCTCATGAGTCACAAGTTGGGGACTTGGGGTGACTGATTTGTCCCCTGGGTTGGGATCCTTATAGGATCACGCGACAATATTCAGGATTCACTAGACCATCCTGAGCCGATCGGGATATATGATGCTCTATAACCATAGACTAGAGTCCACGCTGGGGTAAGGCATGGTCACCCACAAAGATTTCCGATGTGAACAGAGAATTATAATGGAAGGGAAACAGTTTAGGACCACGGCATTTGATAGCAACTTTATTATCATTTTTAAGAGACATTTCTTGCCTTTGTTTTAAACCAACTGCCTCTTGGGAGCTTCTATCTGTACTTAATGCAAATGCCTTGAAGAAGGATTCCTTAGGGGTGGGTGGCTTTTCAGGGTCAGGCTCTACTCCACAGGACCACTTTACAGACTGTGCCTTTATTTTGAGCTCTGCCTCCCTCCCTCACGCGTCGATGTGAGGATCTGAAGGGACCAGCCCTTCTTGGTATCAGAGAAGTTCAGTGCCCAGCACGTGTCCAGAGTTCAGGAACTGCCCGTGCCTCGTCTGTTCCTCCCCCTGCCCGACACCTCTCTGCACATGGGATGGCTCACCCGGTCCGTCCCGACCTGTCGGCCGCTGGAGAACGCCCCGGGTACCTCAGGCCCGAGTGAATTTCCTAGCATCCTGATTCGTTTCCAGCCTTCAGTCGGAGCCTCTAGGATGTGCTGTAGCTTCTCTCACAGCTCAACACCCTACATTCAAATCCCATCGTCTCTCACTGTGTAAGCCCCCCGTTGGCTCCCAGGCGCCCCTGTGAAGATGTGAAGTCAGCATGGCGTGCAGACCACTCAGGCTGGCTCCGTCTGCCCCTGTGGCCCCCAGGGGGCCCTCGCTCTCAGTTCTGAGCAGACCGTCCCGTTTGTTCTTTAGGTTCTAGATGAAGACACACATACCCTGCGCGGTGAGACTTGGGTTCTCTGTCCTCTGCGCCCTCCTTGCCTTTCCCCGCCCCCAAGCTTACCTGGAAAGCACTATTCTCTCTCTTACCTACATGGTGAGTTACCTTGATGGTGAGGCCAATGTTTTTTTTTTTTTCTCTCCTGAATTGAGCAGACATCACTCAGAAACACCCACAGATCCCCGAGAGATTTGATGAATGAATGATTCGGGGTGATTTCCATAGCATGTGTTGCTACACGAGTATAGATCCCAATCCCGTCTGCGGGGAGCCGGAGGGGAGGGCACACGGAGCAGACCCCGCCCCCTGTGTCCTTGGAGCCCTCTTACTGTATTTCGCCCTCTGTTTCCCGGTTGTATTCTGACATTTTCACTGCTCTTTATTTTTCATATTACTGGCTAAGAAGTCAGACTACCTAGTTTATTTTCGATTATTATGAACATTTCTTCATGCACTCACACTGAGGATAAACACATGAACAAAAAACATCACAAGGCCTTGCTTCACGGAACTTACTTGGGAGTCAGAGGTCTGTGCATTCAGAATGTTTGACTTGGCTTCGGAGAAGGAGCAAAATGGTTTATGGGCGAAGTCAATGACCTTGAGCGACCTTGTAATATTTATTGTCGCGGCTCAGAGTTCTTGTCTGGCTTATTTCTTCATTCTCGTTTTTATTCTCATTGACAAAGGCTGCCAACTTGCTGAACTCCCCATGATCACGGTGACAGCAGGCTTCTTAGAGTAGCAAACGGACCCTGAAATATCAGTGCCTCGGTACCACAGAGTTTCATTTCTTGGTCATACCCCAGTCCGGTGAAGGTCAACGTCTCTCTTGTGAGTCTGCTGAGAAGGAGGGTCCACAGGTGGTCGGCAGAGTCGCCTCCACACTTGGCTCCAAACACAGGCCAGACCTGTGCGTGACTGACAGTTTTCACTCACTTCCCGTTGGCCTGACCCTCGTTCCGCGGATCCGACCTAAACCAAAGGGTCCCAGGAAGCCAAGGGCGCACGGCTATGTGGTGAGCACTAACAGTATCACCATACTAAGGTGTTGTGGATTTCTACAAGAAGAAATCACCAAGTACACGCTTTGTAGGTGGTGACAGACGGCACCAATTCCAGTGGGAGCGAGATACAAAATTAAAAAGAAGAAAAAACTTCTGTCTCAGTCTCTGCCCCTAAGCAGCGGGCACGGTAGCTGGGCCATGTGACGGTTTAGGCTTTCCATTTTCTCATCAGTAAAAAGATGATGTTGGATTCAATGCTCTGGGGGTCCATTTCTGCTTTAAAATTCTTCTCTTTAGGAGCTGGCAATTCAATTGGAAATGGAAGATGAAAGAAAACAACACTCTGTTAAGACGTGTAGAATTCCTAAAAGAAGATATGATCAGAACAGAACTGGTTTCACCAGCTGGTGGGGCACCATTTATTAGACACAAAAGGACCCTCTGCCTCCTACAAGCAAATCACAATGGTGACTTGTACATGCTAACAATATTTCATAGTCTCACATTTCAGTTTTTATATGTTCCCATGGCTTCACTTCTTTTATACTTGCACATGGAGTGACATTCTTCGTTTGGAATGCATGCAATTTCTTTCAAACAAGTAACTTTAAGTTAAGGGAGGAGTCAAAAATTCTGTGTGTGTGTCTGTGTGTGTGTGTGTGTTTCTGTGTGTGTATGAGAGAGAGAGAGAGAGAGAGAGAGAGAGAGAGAGAGAGAGGAGAAAATGCCACGCAGTAAATATTTCAGTGAAAACTCTAGGCTTTGCATTGCATAAATCTGTGTTCAACTACTCATCTTTGTAGTTTTTGTGCAAAAGCAGCCAGAGATAACATGTAAATAATTGACCATGATTGTGTGCCAATAAATCTTTATTTATAAAAACAGTATATGAGCTGAATTTTACCATAGTTTGCAGACCTCTGACCTAGGGTCACAGGTATTAGAGTGAATTTTTCCAATCTTATCTAACTAGCTAAAACCAAGCTATTTCCACCCTAGTTCTGTGTATTACTGTGAAATATTTCTTTTTAGGATGATTTTCACATAGCGTCTTAGACGTTCTTTAGAACGATTTGTTAATGACTTTATCTTCTATTGCTCTGCAACAAAAAAGGGGCTTAAAACAATGCACATTTATTATCTTACAGCTTCCATAGTCAGGAAACACAATGAGCGTCGGTTCCATCTCGGGGCTCGGGGTCTCCAATAAGATGCCATCAAAGTGTCCTCTCAGGGTTCACCTGCGGTGGGCTTGCCTTCTAAGCTCTGCCAGTGGCTGCTGCCAGGATCCAGTCCCTGGAGGACCACTGGATAGAGGCTGCAGGGCCTTGTCACTTGGGCCTCTCCACTGAGCACTTTGTTTCCACATGAGAATTGGCTTCATCTCTGGGAGCAAGTGGAGCTGGGACAAGACACCAGTCTTGCTCAGCTCGGGAGGGGCGTCTTACTGCTCTTGCCGTCATCTGGTCACTGGGGGCCATACTCGAGGAGAGAGGTGAGCACCAGAAGCTGCGGATCATTGGACACTTTCAGCAACCGCCCTCCCAAGAGGACCAGCCTATTCAAGGCAGTTTAAAGCAAAGGCTCTTCTGCTGGACTAATGATTCATGGGCCAGGTTTTTGGAACTCCTAGAGGTAGGAATAACCAGCCATTTGCATAATGGAATTTCTGTTGGTAAGGATTTTTTGAACACACAAATTAACGTGACTGAGTATGTATCTGTAATAAAAATCACTGCATTGAATGCTTCCCCAGAAAGGTATAAATAAACTTTTTTTCAGAGAGGTGATTTTTCTGCAGGCAGTTCTCCGGGATTAGTTACCTGGAGAACGACTAAATGTACAAGGGAAATGGCGTTACATGCTGCAAACACGAGGCAACTTCCCATTACCTCAGCTGATCAATTTCAACGGTGTGCCGGGGGAACTCAGGCTGTGTGAAAGAATGAATTCTGTACTATCTTTTTTATGATAAGGGACACTCTGTCCTTATATGAGCAAACACAAGAACATCGGAAAATAAAGCCACGGAAGGGGGAAAAAAACCAAACCAAACCAAACCCAAAAAGGTGACAGAAATCGTGTAGCCAGATTGTGAGATAAAACCAATCTTGAACAGTTTGCAAAACAGGGGCATTTCATCATCTTTTATTTATGGAATTTCATGACAGTGGGATGCTAACGTGCCGTGCACTAAAAGAAACCCTGGAATTGGTCCTCAGGAACATCTGGGCCACGACCCAGAAAGTAGTAGGTGAAATGGCTGCCTCAGCTGAAGCCTTAACACTCTGGGTGTTAACTGGCTGGGAGTATGTGGTAGTTGTCTCCCCTTCACCCCCAGACCCCCCCGGGGCCCATCCAGGGTACAGGAGACACAGGGCAGTGTGAACAGAAGTCCTTACTGCTGCTATCTTTGCATACTACTGTGGGAACAACGCTTATTTTCCTTAGACCCTGAAGGAACACATTTTCTCAGCCAGTGCAGAGGCACCTGTTAAATCATTCAGCCTCAGAAAGGTTACATATTCATCCCTGGCTGCAACTGTAATAATACGCCTGCCAGAGTCAGCTTCTCCAGGCGGGACTGTCTCCCACGCACTGACTGATGGAGGCTTTGGAAATCTGGAAGTGATCCCCACCACAGCAACATTTTCTTCGGCTGAAGATCTGCAGCCTGGACACAGAGGCTCTTTCCTGGTCAGAGTCTGCCGCAGGTTGCAGACAGGGCTCGGGCTCCCTCAGGGTCTGAGCTTGCACGGTGCCCTCAACACCCAGTGACTGAGCATTTCACTTTAGCAAAGTGGAGAAGAAAGTCCGGAAACCAGTGCCCCACCAACTCAGGGCCTTCGGTAGCGCCTTGTTGTCCAACTTGGCTCTGTCTGGCCCCTGTTTAGCTCCCCGGGGTCAGTGGGTGCTCCTCTCCCTCACTTTTTATGGTCTGGGAACATGGCACTCGTTTTGTTCCTTCTCACACACTCTTGGATCTCTTAGTTCCCAGTCTCTGCCAGGAATATACTCCCGCTCTCTCTTGAAGCAGTCAACTTAGAGTCAGCACTGAGAACTTGGCTTGGATCTCCCTTCTTCTAGAAAGTCTTTCCCTATACATTTTCTCTTCCCAGGTCTCCTAAAACATGTGCCGCCTCTGCTGTCCTTCCGTATGATTCCTAGCATCTACGTACACGTCTAACCCAGTAGACTTGTTTCTAGGGGCAAGAACTTTTCTACTGGTCCCTCTGTCCGTCAATCCTGGAACAGAGTAGAATGAACCAATCATTGAGTGACTGAATTAATTAACACAGTCAGTAGAAATGCCCCAGAAGACTGACACACCATAGCAGCATTAATAGCAATAATGATCACAATGACGATGGTGGTATTGAGTAACAGTGCTGAAGACGTGTGAGAAATTTCATTAAGAATATAGGACCACATACATCTGTGTTGTGATCTTGGTGCAGAAGGAGAATTTGCCCGTATGACAGCTAAGGAAGGTATTCATCCGTGCACCAATGAGACTAACCGCAGTGTGTCGGGCTCTAAGGAAATGGAGAGCCACACATGCAATCAAATGGCACCCCTGCACCAGCCCTTGGGCATGTGTATCTGTCTTCTCTTCCTCCTTACTTCCTCTTCCCCTCTGTTTGCTTTGGCTCTGATGTTCACATCTCCCAGTATTGTCACCAGGTTGGGTTGCACGGTAAAGGGCCAGTGGAATCGGTCAGAGCTTGTGGACAGGAGCCCAGAGCAGTAGACTCTCCTCCAAGTGCCCTTGGAAGGTGGGTGTGACCTGTCCCCATGTGACTGAGAGGGCAAGGTGAGGAATGACTCCTCGTAAAAGAGAAGGTGTCGCAAGGCAGAGCTCCTGACGCTTAGACCTTCCCAGGCCTGGCTCCTGCTCATCACTCTGCAGGAAGTGATGCAGGAAGATCTCCTGGTGGGGAAGTGGGAATGGCCAGACAGCCGGGGTGCCCTCCCGGGTTGTCAGGAAGTTCTAAGTGAGTTACTTATGGAACGCTTGTCCTCAGGCCTGCTAAGCGGTCTGCCCGTGGTCACACCCTGTGAGCGCGAGCCCTCCCCACCATCCACATCCAAACGTGCCTCCGTGAGGCCAGCACGGCTGGTGAGGAGAACCAGGCCTGGGGTGCCACTGCTCTGTCCTGCTTTTGGTCGCCGCCCCGTGGAGCCTTACCCCTCTCAGGTTTGCATGAAACGATGAAGTAGAAGGCCCCCGGGTTCTAACGGACAGGGATTCTCTGCTGGTCCCCGCACTGACGTGGCCGTAGGCAGGAGCAGGATTGTGGTGGGTCTTTAGAAAAGTGGTCTAAATTCCAGAGCCCATGGAAGGAGATGGTAATCACGTTTCCCTGCATGTTCCCCTTAGAAAATATAGTTTCGGCCAAATCGGGGTTGAGGCCCCAGCCTCCACAGCTCAAGGTATGGCCCCGTGTCACCTTCCTCACACCCGGGAGGTCCTGTGGCCGCCCAGATCTCTCACTGTGCTCTGTTTTCTCTTGAATTTTCCTTAAGGTCTGTCCTCCTGACAGAGGAGGGAAGGCACACCCAGGATGTGGGTGAGCTCCCAAGTGTAGTTAGACGCTAGGAGACACAGAAACTCTACAATTTAAGCTCTGGTAGGTTTTGGTGATGGCAGAAGGCAGGAGGGTCAGAGCAGGTGGGCAAGACGAAGGTTCTTTTGTGGAGCTTAGAGCTCACTCCATAGAGTTTCTGAGGATAGATCACTCACTTAGGGGCATTCTCTAAATATCAGGGCTGTTTCTTTGGAAATGCCTCCGCATAGAAATACATGATAGTTAATATATGGGTTCCTCTTAGAAAGGTTTTGTTTTGCTTTTATTCTGTACTGTCTGTTCAACGTATGTTCAATACACCATGGTGTCTGGGAACACTGAAACCTACTCTAGTTTTAAAGCAGGTACTTACATTCGGCATTATTTGAAGGACAAATGTCATGACTACCAAACCTGATAAAAAGATGATAAAAAAGGTATTTTCTTTTGCTATATATAAAAGCACTTTCGCCCTGAGATACACCCTTAGCGATGTATCACATTATTGAGTCTAACAACTTCACAGAAAATATCCATTCAAAAGAGAAGGGAATAGGGAATACACGCTTCAAATATACAGGAAAAAATTTTTCACTTAAGGAAATGAACTGTCCCCTACCTCTTTTCAACTGTCTGCTTTCATTACACTACTTGCACGAATGCAAACACACCCGCACGCCTGCACACGCAGACACGCTCCATAACCAGTTGAAAGAAACAGGTAATCCTGGCTCCTCTCAGGCCATTTATTGAGGGAGAAGCAACACGGTTTCTGAAGTGAACACAGCACAAGATGTGCTCCAGTCCATCTGCTACTGACCGTTCATTCTGAGTTGCCAAATCCATCCCTCTTCCTGACTGGGATCAATGGCCTGTGACAAAAATTAAATGCTGTCTTCAGCCTCCAGATTGAGTGATTTCAGGTCTTTCCCTCTGGAGAGCACCTGCAGGACTGCTCCCTGACCTTGAGTTTCAGGCTTCCGGGCTTGTCAGTAGAGCAGCCAAGGGGGGACGCGTCACCATCTTGCTCTGGCATCCCCTGACTTCCCTGCCCCACAGCCCCCTCCCAGCCAGAGAAGTACCTCATATATGGAAATATATGGAAAATATCACATCAGAAAGCTGCCTGGCTCATATTGTCCTGTGGTGTCATTTCTGTCTCATATTCTTGGGTTTCCATTCTAGTTCTATCGTGAGCTACAATAGTCTGGGGAACAAAATAACTTCACTCTAATATGAGGTCGTTACATGAAATTAGTCACATCAGTTTAGGGTCCAACTCAATTCTGAATTACAAACCTTTAACCTTTTTTGTTAATGTTAAAAAAAACACCCTCGATACATTCCATAACAAATGTGTTCGGTGACAATCATTATTTCTCAGGCTAGCAAATGAATACGTCTACGTTTCCATGGATTAAAAAAATGGGTTAAATAATTTATGTTCTTGGGTTAGGGAAATCTTGAGACACAGAGAAGCACTGCCTCTGTTTCCATTGTTTCCTGACACTGAGGCCCAAACAGTTGACCCTTAGGTCTACACCGGAGATGCTGCTGGAGCTCCAGAATGTGGGTGGACTTCAATTTGCCATTAGACAACAGTCAAGGGCACCTAATTTATGGGAGTGCTACATACTTTTTATGTCAATTTCAACTTTAAGCGACATTTCAGACCAAATATTAATCTTGTCAACAGTCTACAAATACTTTTATTAAGAAACATCCTGAAATTAGATTTACTCATTTAAATTAACTACTTTTGGCTGATTTTGTCTAGTTTTACATATCAATATCTGTAATATTATTGCATAAATACATGGAAGTCATTCCCAGTTCTACTATGGGAAAAGAGTACATTTTATTGGAAATTCTTGTATAAACAAAGAAAAACATGCAGGAAGGTATCTATTTTCCTGCTAAAACTTCAGGACAGAAATATCAGCGGCTCACAGAGCAAAGGTCAAAAATCAGTAGGCCAAGCAAAACCTTAATTTTATTTCTAGTGTGTTCTTTAATCAATGGCATAGATTCAATTTTCAAGCCACATTTTCAAAGGCCCATTTTTACCTAAGGTCTGGTTCAAATGCTTAATCAATAATCATTTAAATGTGCAGCTAATCTCAACAAGATAGCGATCTCACTTTTGAGTCAGCATTTGGGTGATAGGAAAAACTGATAGTTGTAATTGGTTTGCAATTTGAAAAATTAATCTTTGCTGTAAGTTTTTTTTTAATATTGAAAAGAATTAAATGGACTTTTTTCTTCCAGCAGGACTGAGAGTCTTCATACTAATTTCAGCTATTTTGGATATCCATCACACAAACTATTATTTTGCATTCACGGGACATTCAGAAAGTACTCAGACAGACTCTTGCTATTAGGACATCTGGGCACAGCCATGGAGGCCTTTTTCTCTGAGCCACCCCACTTGACTCAGATTACCGTGAACACACATTTCAAAGAGACATAGCAAAATGTACCATGGGGACAGGGGAGGGGAAAGAGACCTGAAATGTGTAAACCATTCAAATACTAATCTTGACAATTTCAGGTGGAGAAAATAAGTATTTCTTACCATATGAATCCTCTAAGACACCTACAGAAAAGCCAAGATTTTTGAAAGCTAATACTGAGAGCAGTATTTGTTTAATGAATATAGAAGGACATACAATACAGTGGTGGGGTGGTGGCCTGGGGGGGGATGTGCCCGTAGGTGTCAGCACCAAAACCCTACAGTTGAATTTTCCCCCACTGCTGCTTAGCTCTGAGGACTAGCCCAAATGCCTGAGGTCCACGCTTGAATCTTCCTGGTGTATCACGACATCTCCTGGACCTAGGAGAGTCTCCAACATAGAGCATGCACTTAATAAATACCGTCTCTGTTGATGATATAAATGAATGAATGAGTGAAGCAAATCAGATTCCCTCTCTGAGCCTCACATTTCTGACCCGGGAGAAACACTGAGGCTGCACAAGTGGAAATGCGGTAATTTGAGAAACTACAGAAGCATTTGGCCTGAGCATCAGAAACTTACTTCAGTAGGAAATTGCAGCCACAGTACCAGCCTAATATCTCCAGGACTGAGGGGGACCAGGCAGGACAAGGGTACATGTGGCTTTTGCAAAAGGATAAGGAGAAGTCTTGACAAAATACCTTTGTCTAAACTTCACAGAATTTTTTTTTCTTGG
>CM053610.1:114859168-114885737 GCA_028646535.1 Procyon lotor
CTAACAGACACATGAAAAAATGTTCATCATCTTTAGCCATCAGGGAAACTCAAATCAAAACCACACTGAGATACCACCTTACACCAGTTAGAATGGCCAAAATCAACAGGACAGTCAACAAAAAATGTTGGAGAGGGTGTGGAGAAAGGGGCACCCTCTTCCACTGTTGGTGGGAGGCACCCTCTTCCACTGTTGGTGGGAAAGAGCTGTTTTGAGACTGTTAGCCATGGAGGATGGATTCACAGAAGAATCAAATGAAACACATGTGAACGATCTTTCTTTATGGAGGAGATCCCCAGAGTCATCTGCAGATGTTGGAAAATAGCCAATAGGAACATTCTGACATGTGGACCAGCAGTTGGAAGAGAAACTTCTACTAGCTCTCAGACCTTGTGTTCTCTGTGTGGGAGGCCGGGGGAACTGTGACCAGACCAGACCAGACCTCGGCATCTGACCTGAGAGGCGCCCACCGAGATCGGCCCTTGGGCTGCACTCCCTCCCAGGAGCTTTTCCTTGAGGTGGGCAGCGAGGAGACGCGAGGGCCCATTCCCAGGGCTGCAGCTTGGCACCAGGGTGAAGAGTACCTTGCCATTCATGCATGAACACAAGCTGGGATTGGTCAGAGCTGGAGGCCGGGGGCTCAGCCACGTCAGGCTGGAGCACAAAGGTGTTTCCAGAGACACGGGCAGCCTGTGTGCCCTCTGCCGTCAGGCCTGAGGAAGGAAGCACAGGCCAGCTGTGGTCGCTGCCGTTCAGTCCTCGCGGGGAAAGATACAGCTGGGCTCCCCCGGGGACTGAATCCACGGGCACGGCTCAGTGTTGTGTCCCTCAGGCCAAGCGCCCGTGCGCGGCCTCTGGTCCCCGGCCCCCACTGTCTCCCTGTCCACCCCTGAGCTCGCACCCGGCCACACAGCATTCTTTCCTGTTTGCCTCCTTCCCATTTTTGTCACTCCCTTCTCTGGCCCCGTTTCCTCCAGATATCTCCGGATTTGACTTGTGCGTAACCAGGGTCCTGTTGGCCCCAAGGGCACTGCCCCACGTAGACGTCCGGGTCCAGCCATTCCTGCATCCTCACCGCTCACCCAGGGGCCCTTGACCTCCTCCTCCTGTCTGGGCCCCTTCACTGTGCACCAAGTGTGTCAACACCCAGTTCATACCCTTCGTGCTCTGAGACCCCTGGCCAGGCCATGCTCCGCAGCCCATGTCCCTTGGCTGGTGCTGGGCCACCGTCCCTGGGTGCACACGTTCCTCACCGGCCGCTGGCTTCAACACTCGCCCTGGCCCACAGCTCCTCCCCCGCAGCGGATGGGAGAGTCTACCAGGTCCAGCAAGACTTAATGGTTTTCACACAGAGTTGTCCTGGAGGGAGAGGGGAAGGAGAGGAGGGGGGATGGGGAGGGAGGGAAGGGAGGGAGAGGAGGGGAGAGCAGACAGGGAAGGAGGGCAGGGATCCTGCAGATTTTTTTTTTTAACTTTTTATTCTTTTTTAAGATTTTATTTATTTATTTGACAGAAAGAGCATGCACAAGCAGGGGGACGGAGAGGGAGAGGGAGAAGCAGATTCCCTGCTGAGCCAGGCCCAGGGCCAGCCTCCATGCTGGGACCCTGAGACTCACATCCCAGAGGAAGGCAGATGCCTGGGCAACTGAGCCACCCAGGCACCTCCCTGCTTATGTTTTGTCAGGGGGAGGACGTCCTCTCTTCCGAGCTCTTCCATTTCCAAGATGAGTGCACACGTCCTGCATAAAGTGTTTCGCACTCACGCATTTTAACCTTTATTAAAAGCTTTCTCTGTACTCTTGAACTGTTCTCCAACGCTTTTAGTATTTTTCATACGATTAATGGGATACAGACTTTTCTGTTAGGTTCATTCAATTACATTTTTATCTACATTTCTCTTTGTCTTTTTAACAATCGATGTGCCGTAGTGCCTGTCTGGTCTGGCATTCGTGCTCTGCAGCTAGATGTGTTGCGAATCCTTTCTCCCATTCTCCTATCTGTAATGTATTTATTTGCTTCACTCATATTACAGTTTTCCAAAGTTAAAGTAGGTTTTCGTTCCGGGAGGGTGAGGAATGTAACTGGGTCATATTAAATATGGTTGGCTGTGACTGCTGGTGTTATGTTTAGACTTTGCCCTCCATGTCCTGGCTGAGATGTGCCATGTCACAGTTCATCACCATATCCTTGTCTGTTAGCTTCGTTATGAACAGGACCCTGACAGCACTCTGAAATGGACTGGGGAGTGGGCCTTCGATCTCCAGCCTCTGAGAAAGTTTTGAAGAGTTTTACACTGATAGTGGAGTAGTTGGCAGAAGCTGTGTGAAACCTTTGGGCTTGGCATTTTATCTATATTAAAATGTAGATATTGATGGCCCACATATAAAGCCTTTAAAATATGAAAGAATAGCATGACCTCAATGGAGAGAAAGAGGTTTTTGGGTTTTTGTTTTTTTAGTGTTTTAAAGGGATAAACAGTTCATTAAGCATAAGATAAAACACAATGAAGTTTACTTCATTACATTAAAGATTTCTTTTTCTAAAAAAAGACTCCATGAAGGAAATGAAAAGACAAGTGACAGAATGAGAGGAAAATTGGCAACACTTCCAGCCAACAGACAATATCCGCGCTCTACAAACAACTGCAACATGGCGACAAACAAAAGACCAGTAGAAGCAAGCATAAAATTTTTAAAATTTAATAAAGTTTTTAAAATGACATTCATTCATACCCCATTCAATGAATGAAAAAGTAATAAACTTTGTCATGATGGACATTTCAGTTAAAAGCATAAGATGCCGTGACTGAGAACACGCTTAATCTGATAATACCAAGTACCAGAGTCATGCGGGGCAATGGGAACTCCCACACCTTGCTGCTGGAAGTAGTTTGGTGGCCCGCACCATGGACGGTCTCTGGCATTAGCTCGTAAAAGCTGAACATGTGTGGACCGATGACCAGAGCGCTCTTCCCAGTTACAGACCCTAGAGAAGTTCTTGCACCTGTGCCTCAAGATGCTTATCAACAATGTTCACAGCTGCATTTTTTTTAAGTAGTCTGAACTTAGGAAACACTCAAATATCCCCCCATTATAGCACAAATACATACACTGTGATATACGTATGCAAATAATACGACACACGATGGAAATAAAAGCAACTACAGCTATTGCAATGACACGGTCGTCTCTCAAAACGTATCTTCGAGAGACAAGGCAGGACCCTAAGCACGGGATGTTTGCAGTGGTCCACAGGCCATACCCCATCCAACCCCAGGGACGTCTCTTCCCACTACTTTCCACCCCATTTTTTCTTCACTCTACTCCCACTGGCTTCCAGCTGAGGGTCGAACACGCTTTGGGTCTTGATGCAGCTTTCCGTCTGTTTCAACACCCCCCCTCCCCCCGATGGCCAAGGCCTCAGTCCAGTGGTCCAGCGTCCCCAGAGTTGGCTGGAGCATCCATCTTCCAAAGAGTCCTTCCCTGGCCACCGCTTACCTTCTTTCCTTGCTTTACTTTATTGCAAAACTTTGATGACTACTTCATTCATTCATTCATTCTTTCAATTTGTTCATCTTATTTATTTTCTGTCTACTCCCCTTAGATGACAGTCAACTTGATGACTGGCTTTCATTTTTTTTTTTCCTTGAACATTTTTATCCTAGTTTTTGGACTGGTGCCTAGAGCAAATTTAGTATTAAATAAATAGTGGTTGATTGAGTGGTTGAATGGGCGGGAAGACTCTCACTCCAGTTCCAGGAAAGTGATCACTACCGGGGGTGGGGGGTGAAGATAGAATGAGGAGTTGGCAGCTTACGTGTATCTATTCTGATCCATTTCTTTAAAAAATGAACACTCTGATGCATACAATGCAAATGTTAACAGTATTTTAATCTTGGCTGTGCATATGTGGATTTCTTTTAAATTTTTCTTTACTTTTCTGCATGTTTGAAATATTTTATATATATTTTTTTAACGTAGACCAAAAAGTAAACATGCTTTGGAAGCATGGCGTACTACATTGCTCTTTTAGGATATAGTATGAATTTTTAAAATCAATACTTGCTAAAGATATTTGGCCATGGAACACATGTTTTTCAAGGGAATAGCCATTAATATAGTTTTCTGGAAACACACTTTGGGAAATCAAGTTGCACGAGCAGACACTGTTTAGATAGATCGTGTTAACATGTGCTCACTTTTGTTCTCACACCAGAGTTCATTTCTTCAGGCATATCTGGAGGTCTATTTGAGATGTTCAGGAAGAGGGCCTACAGACCAACAAGCAGATGCTATGATGTGATGAGAACCACTTGTGTAAATGAGCCAGTGTTAACATATCGTGACCACCTTCTCGGTACTGTAGAACCCAACCACAGTTCTGCAGCCAGGATGGTAGTTTAAGATGGTCAGATACAGAGGTCTCAAAGAATGAAATTGTGTGTAGTGAAACTAAATGACTCCAGAATATTTGACTGGTGAGCTTTGGTCTTAGAACATCATGGCAAACTCTTAGACTGCGTCTGTGTTGAGATCGCACTTGTGTTGAGTAGACAAGTTGATCTTGACCCTGTGGTCTGTCTTACCAAGCCTCGGACATCTGTTACTGCAGGAGTGTATCTGCACGAGATCTCATTACTGTGCACATACATTGGTGCTGGTGTAATGGTTCCCCTGAGAATATGATTTCAGAGCCAATGATCAGGATCCCTGGCATGCCATTTCCTCAGTGACAGTGAAGGATATGTCACACACTGTGTTTTCATACTTAACTTTGACTCCCTGGGAGCTCATAGCCAATCCCTATTAAAGAAAGTATCTAGAATCTTCTAGCGGGCTGGTCCTGGCCAGGATGATAAGGGCGTAAGAAAGCAAATTCTCCAAAGGAGAACAATGGCAAAAAGTTTAGCTAGAGGAGCAAATAAGTTGGCTCTACGTTTTCAAATATTTGAGGAGTACATAGAATTGCTCTGTTTGATCCCAGAAGGTAAAACTAATGTGAATGAGTCAATAACTTGAGAGAAGCAGATATCCATCCAGAAGAGAACATTTAGGTAATTAGCACTGTCCAAACATGGATGGAAATGTCCAGTGAGCGTCCCAATGAGCTTGGCTAGCAGCGATGGTGAAATCTTGACGTTTCTCAGCTCGGTGATGCTCTAAGTCCAGGGATGTCGTTCTCCTTATATTTATGCCCATCTGCTCTCTCACCTGGCACTTTCTCACTTCCCCACGGACAACCAGCACTCGTTCCTCGTGTGCTTTATCTCTAAAGACTCTGACATCTAGTTGCAAAAATTCCTGGGGTCACAGCATTCACTCAGGGGTGTTTGCCCAAATGAAAATGAGTGTGCATGCCTTGTACATGGTTTGTTAAAGGCCACGACGTGTTCCATAAATTTTTAAGAGTCACCTGGTGCTCTGGGCAGAGGCCACTGCTGGTCAGCCTGCAGTGTGGCCATCAGCTTATCCTAAATCCTCCCGAAAGTTTCACACTGTCACGGGCAATTTTGTTTTTATTGTTACTCTCTCATTTAACAGAACATGATAAATTGGTTCTATTGTGCATTTCTCAAATAGCCGCTTCCTGGTTCGCTATCATGATTATGACACTAGGAAGGAGTAAGGAAGGCTGAATTAATGGGGCTACAGAGGAGCCACAGAGCTTTCTGGAAAACTACGGAGAGCTGCGTTCTGACAGCCACAACAGCTGAATGTCACAGCTAACCAGATGTCCCCGAGCTCGAACCAGCACTGAGGAGACCTTCTCGACACCCACACCTGCACAAACGCATGCACTAAGAAAAGACTACAGGCTGCAGTTTAGTATAAAAAGTAATAAAAGAAAATGATAAAATCATTTAATTTTCTCCTTAGGGAAGAACCTACAACCCTTTGTAATAAGAATAATGTATAGTGTGAAAATCCAATTAACAAAATTTTATAAATTAATTACAGGTGTTTTTCTTTTTTTTCTTTTTTCCAAAAGAATTACCAAATGTTGAATGAATGTTTCCTCAGGGCACAATGACGAAATTTGATTTCTAGTAAATTAGTTTTTCAGGGTGCTCAGAATACACTCAATTATAGGACATCAGTTTGTGTTTGTTGTTTAGTGAGAGCAGAAAGTAACAGTACTTGGCTATTCCACGTCTGTGATTAAAATTCACCCGATTGCACTCAGAGGTGACTTCACCATGATTCAACAACAACAAAGACTAACTCGGCACGGAGCAGACATGAGCTAACACCAGGAGTCATTTTTGTGGGCCCAGGGTGTGAGGTGTGCGCACTGCACGTAATTAACAATAACAGTGACCCAAACTGGCACACACATGTTACTTTGGAGTCTGTACACTGAGAGGCAGACAGTCACCGTGTTTTCCAGCTGACCAACTCGAGACCCAAAGAGGTTGGGCCACTCACCCACGGAGGCGCATCAGAAATGGGCCGGGCTAGAACCCCGGCCCCAAAGACTGGTTTTCTTTCCAGTTCCCTGTTCATCAACAACCTGATTCCTCCAGCCACCCTCACGCCCTGTTAGGGGAACGTTCCGGTGACACAGGAGGTGCTGCTGACCAGACCGTGTGGTCTCATTCCACACGCCTCCTGCTTCTCTGTCTGTTCTCTTTGTGAGAATTCTTCTCCCAGTGAAAATTAAGCTCCCACTGATCCTATAAAATTCCCTTGGTATCATCTCCTTGGTATCACACTCTCTGATCCCTTTTCACAGTTTCTTATAACTATTCTTGTGGAGATGTTCAAGCACCCGCTAAGGAGGGCTTCATCCAACCTTTGTCAATCTTGGTCCTGTTTGCTCCTCTACCCTTTCTTGCACTCGCCTGCTGCTCCTATGGTGTCTGCTGGAATATTTTATGACAAATGTCAGACATCTGTGAATCCGTGTACATCCCCCCAACATCCATGCTTCCTATGTCTGGCCCAGGGATGGCCACTGGGTGTCAGCTACTTTCCAAGCAGGTTATCAGCTCAGAGAATGTTTACAGTTGGCTTGTTCAAATGAAGACATAAGCAAGATTCTCATACCACAGTTGGTCAGCTTGAAGCTTATGCCTCCTTCCGTCTGGACCAGGGTCCCCACCTGTCCCCACACATTTCCCCAAGCTGTGCAATTCTTGAAGAAATTTAAGAGTTCCCGAGTCTGGATTTGGTTCATCACATCTTGTGCTGTTTAATATTTCCCTCTATTCTGTTTTCTATTAATATTTCCATTAGGTCTAGACGTTTGATTAGACTTGGGTTCTTTTTCTTCTTCCTTCCTTCCTTCCTCCCTCCCTCCCTCCCTTTCTTCCTTCCCTCCTTTCTTCCTTCCTTCCTTCCTTCTTCTCCTTCCTTCCTTCCTTCCTCTCCTTCCTCCTTCTTTCCCCTTCCTTCCTTCCTTTCTTTCTTCCTTCTTTCCTTCCTTTTCTCTTCCCTTCCCTTCCCTTCTTTTCTTTTCTTTTCTTTTCTTTTCTTTTCTTTTCTTTGCTTTGCTTTGCTTTGCTTTGCTTTGCTTTTCTTTTCTTTTCTTTTCTTTTCTTTTCTTTTTTCTTTCTTTTATAAAAATACTTGAAATACTTTGCCAAGCATTTCCTAGTGTGTCCTATCAGGAGGTACTCATTGTCTTATTGTGCCATTTTGAGGAGATAAGGTTTATAATTGAGTTAGATGTTATCAGCCTGATGCGTGCATTTAAGATTTTCCTATCTTTCCAAGTAGATTCTATCCAGAAGTGATACTTCTAGATTCATTAGTTTGTTAGGAGTAGCAAAACAGGGGTTTCTAAATTCTGTAATTTCTCCTGCATTGATGACCTATATATATTTTTCTATAACAAATTTAACCTTATCAACCCTTTCATTTCCTGAAATGCAGTCCATTCAAGAAAAGCAGGATGAATGTCTATAATCTACTTTACTTATCACCATTTAGAATCATGAACAGGTGTCATAGGCACTTCCAACATTGAATAATGGTGTTATTACTTTTTTAAAAAGCATTATCACTGTTAAAGGTGGAATGCATGTGCCTATGTGTGTATTTGTTTGTTTATGATTTTTACGCTGCAATTCAATCCGCTGAGGTCATTGTTCTCTTGACTTCTCAGTTTTTTTCCCCATAAGTGGTGAAACTCCATTCCTCATGTTATCTCTTACAGAGATAGCTTCTCACTTCATCTGCTACAACTTCTTTGCTTTCGACAGGACCAGATGTCCCAGGCTCATTTGGTATTAGGGGAAACCCTTTGAAATTGCCATTTTTAACTTACGAAGAGGTGATTTCGTACAGCTCAAACATCTTCTGCTGGGGTCAGCCTATCTCCAAGGAGCACTACGGAGATAGTATTTAGATGGGAAATGGAATTTAGAAACCCGAGGTGGTAGGTGTGTTAAATGGTACTTGCTTCCCAGGGCTTTAATATATACTTCTGAGAAGAGAAAAAAATGAGTTCATAATCATTTTACAATTCACATAAAGATTATATAATATTTTCATGTAAATTCTCTGATTTTTTGTATTAATTTTCTCTTATGATGGATATTTTAATTCTTAATGATATTAATGTAACTATTCCCCTTTTCCTAAACTACTATGTATATATGCAATAGCTTTTAAGTAGCAAATAGCAATATGTATATTATTTGTAGAACAAATTGCATGAAAAAAATTGTGATGGGCTAAAAATGAAATATAGGATTTCTTTGTGTTTGTTTTTCCCCTTGGATACACTGAGTTTTAAAATCACTTAATAATCCTTTGAGCCCTTCTGCCACATACTCCATGTGCTTTTGGTTCATTTGTTTGCATTTGTTTTCTATTTTTAGAGATATTTCTCTTTTTGATTAAAAAAATATATGCAGTATTTTCATAGTCCCCAATCCCCCAGCCATCTTAATCACACCATTCTCTGTAACATTTCTATCCTTCACTATCACCGTATGTACATTATTTTGCAATTGTACACTATAATGGCAGTGGATCTCAGTAAGGAACTAAGTGAGGTCAGGTTCTGGGTCTAAGCATAGAAGAATATTTGACACAGAACAAACGTTCTACACTATCCATGAATCGTGTGTGTGTGTGTGTGTGTGTAATGAAAGAAAGGTGCAGTTCTAGATCAGGACAGTAGTGTCCATTTCTGCAATAACGTCTATGTTGCTAATCAGGAAGCGTTAGGAATGGCGGTCACTGTGGCGTATTTGGAATCCTGAGGGTCTGTTGCCATGTGAGGAGTGATGTTACGGTGCTATCTTAGGTAAAATAAATGCATCACATCAGCACAATGAGATGCTAGGTGGGATGCTACCTTTGTAGGATCTTTAATAAGGAGAAGTTGGCAGTCAAGATCTAGGAGGCTAGAGTTAGGCACACCTGGGTTTATATTCTACCCCAGCTTTACCACTGCACGGACATGCATCTTGGAGGAGCCGCCTACAATGTCTGAATCCTAGGTCCTTCGGACACCATAAAATTCCTACCTCGTAAGATTACCATGGGCTCTCAGTGATAGAGTAAATACCAAGAGCTTATGAGAGGGCTTGGGAAGCAGAAACAGTTGTCACCAAATAGCTATCGTCCCCACCACCATGATGATCGTGATTATTACCACTGCAATTCACCAGACTGCCTTAAAACGTACTCAAATTTATCAATTAATTAAGGTAGGAGTTCTATCTTAAGTAGAATGAAATGCACCCCGAATTTGTTGCTTGAGATACTCATTCTCGAGTGTACCTCGAGTGTACCTGGTGGGGAACCTCAAAAGTACGGACACCTGGGGAGGGCTCCACAGACTGTGATACAAGTCTTCCAGGGTGTGGACGGAGCACGGGCTTGTAAATGCCCAGGAGACTCTACTGTCGGCAGGTCTGAGGACCACTGTGTAAGGCCTTTGGATTCCAAGTGATGCATCGAGAAGCTGTTTGCTGATGTTTGACATATCGATTTAAACGTATAATTAAGCCGGGGAAGTCAGTGAAAAGTCAAAATGCTCAAAATCAAGTCTCATTAAGAGGATCACGCACAAGGGTAGATTCAAGGTGCGTCCTCCCTTCACCGCCCTTCTCTGTCTGCTGAATATACATAGAGGTTTTCAACAGCAGCGAAGACCCACTTGTGTCTAATCTGAGCTCAAATACCAGTGTGTTCCATCCGTGTCTTACGGATAAAGATAACAGGAACCAGTGCTCCCAGGACCAGCATTCTGAGGTCACCCGAAACCTCCCTGCTGGGGAAAATGAGATCCACCCACGTTATCTTCCTTCTTGGCTCTGGTGCTTGTCTCCAAGTCTGACCCACGGGAAGGGTGAATATTTAAAAAGAGAGACTTGCAGATCCTCCCATTCCGCCAGCCTGAGCTGAATCACCAAAGACCTTTGTGTTCCGTCCGTTCTCTTTTTATTCCTCTTGACGAATGTAAGACTTGGCTGCTCAGAATGCAATTAGGTGTAATAAATAAAGGTCTTCGCAAACATCCCAGGCATTTTAAAGCTCCCCATAATTACAAGAGCAACATAATTAAACACAAATTTAAAAAACATACAGCAGAGCAGCGAAAGTATTACTGTAGGACCTTAGCTTTAAAAGCAGATCCTGGTCTACTCCTAGCTTTACGGTTCATTAACTTTACTTGTGACTTTCACATAAATATGATTTTAAATGCTGGACAGGTGCATGGCATGGGCATCAGTGATTCGGTAGGCTGTGACCAGGCTCTCCTCTGCTCACCCCACGCGTCTGCGGGAGGATGGTGAAGAGTTGGCCCCAGGAATGCATAAACTATTTCCTTCAGCTCTGTTTGAAAAGCATCCAAAGTGTATCATTTAGAAGGAAGATTGAAGCACTTCTGATCTCCCCCAGGCCCCTGTGTGCTTATGTATGTTTTGTAACAGTTAGTGGTCCTAGGAGACTCGTTTCCATTTTGAGCTTCAGAGATCCAAGGGCTGTGAGAGGCTGTAAGAGTCCGGATGATAATAAATGGGACCAGAATTTTATTCCATTGCATATATGTAGGTATAGATTTACAGATTCCTTCACCTGTGGACCTCTGGAGCTGGAGTCAGGTTATCCGTTAGGCAGGAACTGAAATAATATCATAGGAAAACCCGAAGTAATTTGTCACCAGAACAATATCTGAGAAGACAGTCCACGGAGCGGGAGGGCACGAAGAATTCAGGTCGGGTCTGGGTTAGGGATCGTGGGCTCTCCACTGACATCGACATGGACCCAGGTACCCACTTAGGAGCTTTTCGCATGAGTTTCTTTGGAAACAGAGCACCTTGGGACTGTAGAAACTATTTAGAATGTTCTATGTTGCTGACTATGGAGTCCTTCCAGACTTAGCGGCTTACAAAGACAAGTACGTGGGTGGAAGGTGTCCCCCTGAGCCCTGACTCAGCCTTCCTGCCCACTGCTTCTCATGGGGCTTGAAATGAAGCTTTGGGACCTTCAAGGCTCCCCTCTTAAGGCGCAAATATTTGGGCAGAGGAAGGGAAAAGGAAACAGGAGCCCAGTAATGCATACACATCTCCTTATCCAATTTCCAGGGGGTCCCTGCCCTATTACTGCCTGGCCCTTAAGCCGTGGGTCCCTCAGTGGCAGACACAACCTTTTCCACGTGTCTGTGTCCACGCTCAGGGTGTGGAACTAAACTACATACGTGACAACCAGCAGCGTCAATGGTTATGCCGTAGGTCCCCGTAGATGATGCTTTCCACCCGCGCACGCCTGGGTGTGCCGCACTCGGTTTTCACGGAGGACACTCCGCGCCGCGGGGGCCGGGACCCGCGTGCCGCAGCAGGTGCAGATCTGGAGTCCCCAAGCCCCGCCCTCTGCAGCGTGGGGCCGCCGGAGACCTTCGCCAGGGGCCCGCCAGCCTGTCGCTGACATTGGCAGCCTGGAGGCAGTTCTACTTCCCTACTGTCCCACCCCTCTCACGACAGAGCTTTGCTCCCCATGATCCTTTTCAAAAGTAGATTTCCTTCTGCAAATCCTTCCTCTTATGGGTGAAATACTGTATTCTTGAAAGTAATGAATGACAGCTTGAAAATCTGCAATAAGGGGCACCTGGGTGGCTCAGTCATTGAGCGTCTGCCTTCCGCTCAGGTCATGATCCCAGGGTCCTGGGATCGAGCCCCGCATCGGGCTCCTTGCTCGGCAGGAAGCCTGCTTCTCCCGTTACCATTCCCTCTGCTTGTGTTCCCTCTGTCGCTGTGTTTCTCTCTGTCAAATAAATAAAAATCTAAAAAAAAAAAAAAAAAGAAAGAGAAAATCTGCAATAAGCCCCTTCCTCTCTACAGTTCCACAAAGACACTAACTCTGCTGCACAACCACAAAATGCGATGCTGTGTGTTTTGCTCTTGACGCCTGGGCGCTCTCATTTATAAAGATGTCTTGATTCCAAGCGCTCGGCATGTGACAGCTCGGAGATGCGCCCTGACTTCCGCAGCAGACGGGTGACTCTCCCTGGGCGGGCGTGCTGGGGTGGGCGGTCACCGAGAAACCAGGGCAGGGCGTGGGCACCCCCGGAGAAGGCCGCCGGTGGCCTTGCCTGGGACCTGAGCGAGCAAAGGAGGGGCAACTCGAATCCTCTCTGCGTAGAGGTGAAAAATCATTCCTTAATTTTTCTGCATCAACCTCTACACCTAAAGCATAGTCTGGGTGACGGAGGCTGTCGCCGTGTGTGGAGCAAACACAGTCTTCCTTTTGTTCCTTTCTGTAGTGTCCTCTCTATCTCAGCCTATTGCTCCTGATCAGAGACAGGACACGGGGCCCCGCTGGGACAAACCAAAGCTGTTCGCGGAGGTAGGCAGACGATCTGCGTCGGTGCGGGCGCTCGGCGCCGGAGGGGTCAGTCACCTCGCGGGGACTGTGCACAGAGTCATGGAGGCCAGGTGGCCGGGGCCTCCACCTTCCTCAGAAAAGGTGGGAAGTTTTCTGTTGTGAGATGCTGAAAGCATGGGGCCGGAAGAGCTCCCGCGGGGACCTCAACAGCTCTGTCCCCTGTGTTCATAATGAGCATTAAATAAGATCACAAGCACACAGTGAAGGACTTACAAATGGCCACTGCTGTTTTGGGCGAAGTGTTGTAAGCAGACCACTTCCTAGGGTGAGTATATGCAGTTTGGGTTCTTGTTTAGTTTTAATTTCTTCCCCTGCTCATCTGCTCATCTTCTGGTTTCGGAACCCACACCCTTCCCTTAGGAAATTCACGTTCCCCACTCTCAGAAAATCTGACCAGGAAGGAAGCACCCCAATTCTCAGGCTTCGGTGCGTGTTAACTGAATATTAGTCCAATGAGAGGATTGCGTTCAGGAGCCATGGGAATGGGTTCGAGGAGACCTCCCACTAACTTTTGCTGAAAATATTGGGAAAGTATCCTCCTGGTGCTGATGCTCATTTATTTCAAAGAATGCAAACCCAGAGTTGCTGATAGCCACGGATGCTATACTTGGATCATGTGGGCAGGGAAACAATCTAATCGTATTCAGGATAAAGCTCAACATAGTTGAGCACCTGGATCTATTGAACTTTGACCTCAGACATCTCAGTTTCTTGACTTAATACATTTTCCTTTTTGTTTTAGCCAAACTGAGTTGTTTAATGTCACTTGCTACTAAGAGAGTCCTGACTGATACACAGTGCTAGCACACCCCAAATAGTTCTGATGGCATAGCCATAGTCTCAGAAATAGGAACAGTCTAGGTTTTTTGTTTTCGTTTTTGTAAAACATGAAGGATTGCATTTAGCTCTCGAAATACACGAATGTTCCAACTGTGCATCTAATTGTGCAAAACACCAGTGTCAGCGTGTAGTCCCCTTACCCTTAAAACTCACTCGATGGCACCCTACCTGCAATAACCCCAAGAAAAAGAAATAAAAGGCATACAGATTGGAAAGGGGAAAAAATCATGTTTGCAGATGGCACGATTGTCTATGTAGAAGGTCCCAATGAACGTGAAACTAGCACTATGCCCAGAGCTAATGAGTGACTTTCACGGGGTTTAACGATCCAAGATCAACACACAAATCAGTCACATTTCTGTGTTCTCACAGTGAACACGTGGTCATTCTCTGGCACACACTCGGCTGTCTCTCTGCTCTCCTAATCTTCTTCTGGAAGAGCACCAGTCAGATGGGATCAGGGTCTACTCTAATGGCCTCATTTAACTTAATCAGCTCTGAAAGGCCCCATCTTCTAATGCACTCACATTCTTAGATCCTGGGAGTCAGGACTTAAGCATCTACGCATTAGCTGTTAGTGCAATGCAAATTACATTTTGAGTTTGCTCACATTACACCATGAGTTTGCTGAAAAAGTAGATCTCAGACATACTCATAAACAGTAACTGTGTGATGGAATGGAAAAATTGATTAGTTCTATTGTGTAATTATTTTGCAATGAATACATATATCAAAATGTCAGCCTATACACTTTAAATATCTACAACTTTTGTCAATCATACCTCAGTAAAGCCAGAAAAAAAAAAGCCTACATGGATCTATTATGACTTATAAGTAACATCAAGTACTAAGAGCCACAGCTGTGCAGTGAATGCACAGGGGCACATCCACTCTGGAATACAGTTTGGCATTTTTTTGTGGTTGCTTAGCTAAATGTGTGACCATCATAGGACACAGTAATGGCACACTTAGGTGTTTGTGCCAGAGGACTGGAAAGGTATGGCCATATAAAACCTGTCCGCAAATATTCATACAGTTGTGTTCAGAGCCCTCGAGAACAGGCGACGGGCTAGGCAGCCGCTGAGCACACCCACCTGGAGCGCGCTGCAGCAGTTAAAAACCTAGGGGGTATCGCCCCGCACAGTGTAGACACCTCTCTCAGGAACTGCACTCAGTGAATAAAGCCAATCCCAGAAGGATTGTCGATGTGATTCCATTTCCATAACATTTGCAGGACAAAATTCTGGAAATGGAGAACAGATGATTGATAGATTGCCAGGGTTAAAGAGGGGGCGGGGCGGAAGGAAGTGGGCGTGGCTATGAAGGGGCAAGTGGACCCTTGTGGTGGGGGAAGTCTTCTCCAGCCTGACTGTCATGGGCAACATTCTGGTTGGGATACTGGGTGATAGTTGTCGGAGGTGATAGCGTGGAGGCAAGTTGGGGAAAAGGTCGAGGAGATCTCTTCCTATTCATTCTTTTTCTTCCTTCCTTCCTTCCTTCCTTCCTTCCTTCCTTCCTTCCTTCCTTCCTTCCTTCCTTCCTTTCTTTTTCTTTCTTTCTTTCTTTCTTTCTTTCTTTCTTTCTTTCTTTCTTTCTTTCTTTCTTTCTTTCTTTCTTTCTTTCTTTCTTTCTTTCTTTCTTTTTTAGATTTTTTAAATTTTATGTTATTTTTTCAGTGTTCCAAGATTCATTGTTCATGCACCACACCCAGTGCTCCATGCAGTATGTGCCCTCCTCAGTACCCACCACCAGGCTCACCCAACCCCCACCCCCTCCCCTCCAAAACCCCAGTTTGTTGCTCAGAGTCCACAGTCTCTCATGCTTCATCTCCCCTTCCAATTTCCCCCCATTCACCATCTTTCTATTATTTCTTAACGGCCCCTCTGATTTTAAAATTACCTCAAAATTAAGTGTTTAATTAAAATACTCCTGCACATAAAAAAGAATTATGAAAGAATCTATTTTATTAAGAGAGAAATTGGCCCATAATGAAAGAGAGTGCTTCCTTCTGTATTTTAAAATATTTCAGGCAGAATTTTTTTTTGGGGGGGGGCTTCTTTTTTTTAATTTAATTTTTTTTCAGTGTTCCAAGATTCATTGTTTAAGCACCACACCCAGTGCTCCATGCACTGATATGCTCCATACATATGGCTCCATGCATATGTGCCATGAGAGACTGTGGACTCTGAGAAACAAACTGGGGGGTAGGTGAGCCTAGTGGTGGGTATTAAGGAGCACAGACAGAATTTTTAAAAGGAAAAGTGCATATGTATCAATTATGAGTTTGAAAATAAACACTGTAGAATTTTGCTGCCAGAGAGATTTTGGAGGTTATTCAAACTCTTATTTCACTAACCAGAAGAGCAATGATCACTTAGAGTAAATTCTTTCACCAAGTTCCCATAAAGGGCCACCATGCCAGGACAATGCCTCCTAACTCCCCAGCCCGAGCTGTCTGTATCACTCCACTCTTTTGGATCTGGTTGAACTTGAAAATGAACTATCATTAAATGTCATTGAGAAATATGTTTCTTTTCCACTAGCTCATTGCCTGGATAGTGACCTTGTCTGAATCAAGCTTCGTATATGTTGTTGATTAGGGAAATTCAAAGGTAGAACGTCCACAATCAGCTCCCTGGAGGCCTGATGGGGGGATCCTGGGGAAGAGTGAGGCCACATGGGAGGGCCCGAAATGGCCAGGGCCCTGTGGAACCCTTGAGATCCCGTGCCGGGGACTCCGAGAGGAGTGCCTCTCTCCAGTAGGAGTAAAGCCCCCCGAGCTTTAGTGCCCTCTGTCCTGCCCTGAGGAACTCGCTCAAGATCCGTGTTCTCAAAGTAGATTGTCCCGGTGTTAGCTAATGTACCCAAATTCTTCACCACAGAGCCCAGGAAGAAGACGGAGAAGAAAAAGGGAAGAGGAGAAGGTAGTCCCATGGCTATTATGTGAAGGAAGCTGTAGGGCCCGCAAAGGAAAAGGGAAAATAAAAATAAATGTTGCTTGTCTCGGAATTGATGGTGATGAATGAGGACCTCACTGTAGAGGCTTTGGCTAAATGCCAGCCATTAAAGCCCTGGAATTTTATTAATCTTCCTAATAAAAGTTTTATGCAGACCCAAATCTGCCTCCTGTAGGGCCGCTGCCACTCTCTTGACCTCCGTAGAGGAAGGAACGAAGGAACATTCAATTGAGGAGAAGGTACTAGGATTTCTGTCCAGAAGCTCCGGACTTGAGGAAGACTAACCCCAGCTTGTCCTGGTGTACAGAGGGGTCACGATCCGCAGCCAAGGGCGGCATGTCCCCCCTGCTGTGGCTACTTCACTTGTGCTCACTACGCCTTAGCAGGACCTTGACATCAAATCAATGGAGAGCAGACTGTTACTCAGAGGAATGCACACACAATTAAGAAGTGTTTCTTTCTAAAACCTTTTGTTTACTAAATGTGCGGTGAGAAATAATGAGCCGGTAAATTGAGGATATAATAATGAGAGACTGAAGAATTGATTAATATTCATCCATTGATCCCTTCATGAGAACCAGCTCGTGAGTCCCTACGAAGCGCAAGGTAGAGTGAAAACAATTCTTTACAAATAGGAACGCTACGACCTAAGGAGGTTGAAAACCTTTTTAATTACACAGAACAAGTGAGGGGTGAACGCTTGTCTGTCTCTTTCCATTCTGCCTCAAGGGTAACATACATTAAGTAAGGGTCCCATGCACGGGCACCCTGAGATCAACTTACTTCTCTCTAATTTCAGCTCCGCTACCTGAGTAATACCAACAAAATTCCACAATGCTTATTTTCTTTCAACGGAACGTGAGGGGACAGGTTACAGAGATGTCAAATTATTTAAAAAAGAAAAAAGAAAAACTGCCTTCACTCTGCACTTTTACTTGCTGTGTATGCCTTGTAAAATGCTATTTTGTGTCCATAATTACCTATTTTGTGAGTGTCCTCATGAACATTAGTATTCTTTCAATATAGAGCTTCCTGCTCATCTCATTATCTTTGAATTAAGAATAAGTCTTCTCTTCCTTTTCTTTGCATTATTTTTCCTGCAGTAAAGAAAAAAACCTCAACCATTAATATACTTCTCTGCCAAGACGAGAATGATCAGTCTTTAAGTGGTTCATTAAACAGGTATCAAAGACTCTTTTTAGCTGTTTCTTCTTCTTTTGGAATGCATAGTATACAAAACACTTTTAAAAGATGAGTTTTATTGATTATGCAATATTCACACTTGAGGAAAGTGATGGTTTTGGCCACATGGACCATTCAAAGATCAGAGCTGAACAACCAGCAAATGGGGTATGGCCTATTTTGGGGAAAGTTCTACTAGAGGAAATGGAAAATTCGAGTCATTCTATCGTCGGCCAAAGGTTTTAACTTGAAATCACCACATCCTCTAAGAGCCAGTGCATTGCTACACGTCTTCAGTCCTTTCCATGAGTTTATGGATTAAAACAAAATAGTCTTATAAGGATGATGCCCAGAAAGTCAATAAACATGTGCTCCTTGGGCAGCTCCTCGAGCTTTGGACAACCGTTGTCAGAATGCCCTGTCTCATCTTACACATTGTGACATTGCTGCGGACACACCCTCTCCTGTCATTCCAAGGCTCATGCTACTCCTCATGTGTTTCTAGAACTTTCCTACCATCCTGGGGCCATACAGGCCACCCCAGACGGGCTCTCCCTCCTCAACTCCTGGGTGTTCCCTACTCATCTTTCACAACAAACTTCTACACTTTCCCGTCTCTCTTCTCCCAGACTCCTTACACCCCTTCTGTGCGGTCACCAGGAGCAAACAGACACCCGGTTAGAGCGGTTTTTGTGCGTTTCCATCTGATCTGGGAATTCTTCAGGCACACAGGCTAGTAGTTTTCTTATTTCCAGTGTCTGCATGCGTCTAGTGGAAGGTGTGTTTCCGTAGGTGGAATTTAATTTGTTAGATGGCAGAATAACAATATGACCGAGTTGGTACTGACCCAGCGGGACCCCTCATCCCCAACCCCTCGCTGATCTCGGTTGGCCCCATGCAGACCCTTCTCGGCCACCTAAGCTGACGTGTCCCCAGGTAGGAGAAAATGGGAGCCTCGAGCTCTGTGCACTTGGCTAGAATGCTGAGGACCCAAGGGAAGCCATAGAAGGACAGGACTTATCTGGTTAAACCACAGGAAAACCATGAATATCAATTGGCAGCCCGAGTCCTTGAGCTGGTTTCTTATCTAACGCAGAATGACCAGCCCTTGAGTCAGCTTATCTTCTAAGTCAGTGGGTTCACTCGAACACCATCACAGCTTAAAAAATGATCTAGCAGGAAAGAAAATACTCCACAAAAAAAATGTTCCTTGTGGACTTTAGTTAGAGTGACATAAAGTCTGTGAGGGAGAATTAGGCAGATAACAGAGAAGCGTTTTGCGTCCTGTGATTAATGTGATTTTTGTTGGCAGTGCTTTTCTTGTTAACACACAGATCAGGAGGGATTTGTGTCCAGAGAATGATAAATGTCAAGGTCACATGTTTTCTGCATTTCTATCATATTCTCTTATACATTCTTTTCATAAATACACTAGAGGTTATGTTTGAAAGAGACCTTTGGATGCCATCATTTCTATACCTCTTAGACCATCCCCAAGAAGAGGGGGGGATTAAATGTTTTGCTCCTATTTCAGAAGACTTTGGGAAAATATCAGAATGTCATGGAATTAGAAGAAGCCACAGAGTTCATCTGACCTGAACTTCTCTGCTGTACATTTTCTAGAAAAGATGATGCAAGTTAATAACAATTGATGAGCATATGAAATTCTTTCTTTTGAAAATGAGGCAGAAAACTGCACAGATGTACATGCACGTGCGTATTTTCTCTAAAGCACAGCGTCGTCAATGTGTAATTCACATTATAGCCTGATTGCATGCTATGCACTTAGATACCATCTGAAAAACTGTTTGTTTTTTTTTAAGGAAAATGAGCCATCGAATACAGCAAATGATGTTTTCCACTGCCTTAGGTTTTAATCTCTTGGTTAAAGCAATCTCTAAAGACACTTCTATTAGGCACGGTTTCGATGATCACCTTGACGTTAGAAATGAGGAATGGAAACTAAATGTTATCTAATGTCTATGAATTAGATTATGTGTAGGTGCTCGGAACATACCCCATCACGTGGGACAGCTTTGTGTAAACACAAAGGAGCGTAGGTTTCTCTCCATAGCATTCATCTGCCATCTTTATCTCTCAATCCACGGTAAGTGGTCAAACTGAGGTTTTCTAACCACAATTTGCCTGTTACCAAAATTAATGACAGCCTTTACATATTTCATTTTAAATATTGTATTTAAATTGGGTTGACTACACGTCACCTTGCAGCCACTATTTCAGAAAGAAATGAAGTAGAAAAGACTTTCTTCCTTTCAGCCTTGTTTAGACTAAAGGTCCTCCCATCAAAATCAGTGCCGATGAATTACGTATTCTTTTCATGATAATCTGAATTGATTATCCAAGAGAACACTTTGTATATGAAATATCTGGTGTTTGGTGCATCTGGGGCTCGGAAACAGGAATGACAGAATCTCAAATATGGAATAAGAATGGGTTGAAAACAAACAAAATCTAACCAGGCGGCGTGTCAACGCTGTGCCCTTCCTGCACTTACCTTCTGAGGCTCTATGAACTGGTGAAGTTCACTGCTAAATGTTGCACAGATCTGTGTCACCGTAATGTTCTTTTATGCAGCAAATGTGTCCCATACGCTTCTGTGGGCCAATTGCTTTGTTAAATGCTAGGGATGCAACTTCAACCAAGGGAAACGTAATTATTGCACCTTGAGAATTTAGGGGCCGGTAGAAGAAGAGGTAACAGCCGCTTTCACGGAGGCAAGTGCACCTGCTGGTTGGCGTAGCTGGAAGGAACTCCCTGAGCAGAGAGCCCCGGAGCTGAGCCCTGGGGAGGCTGGGGCCCTCCCCACCAGCACAGACACCTCTCTACCCTGCTTCGATTCAGGAAGATGCTCTGAAAACCATCCCGTGGAAATCAGGCGTGGGGCTTGCGGCTCGTGACTTTCCTGGGTGCGTCTGCCCCCCATCTTTGCTGCCCGCCATCTTTGCTCCTTCCTTCCTCCCACGTACCTGCTGTCTCACCTGACCTGCACCTCTGATGGCCGTCCCCGGGGAGTCACAGAAGCACCACTCCTCCCCTACCCAATGTGAGCCACGCCTGGGCTCCGAGTCACCTCTCTGCTGTCTTTCTCTGGATGCCGAACTTCATGTCACCTCACTTTCTGCAATTTGACAGTTGAGGCTGACATCACTGCTGTTCTCCAATTCAAGAACTGGAGTACTTCTCAGAAGTAAGCTGTCCTCACCCTGAAGGGAGAGACAGAGAGAGAGAGAAAGAGAGAGAGAGAGAGAGGGAATTTTGCCTATTAGTGTAACTTGCGTTCATGTATAGTGAGGGGCTATTCAGAAAAGTCCATGCTCTTGACCCTGGAGTTTCTGGGGGAAGATACTTTCTGCAAGTACATGGCTTGGATGCACAGAGATATTTTAATTGGCTGAGGTCAGGAAGTTGCAGATGGGGAAGACTTCTTTACAGAGATAAAGCTATCTCTACACGGATACAGATAAAGAGGAAGACCTCTTTACAGACAAAAAGATCTGCTCCTCATGGAACGCATGAGCCAGAAGTCAATGGCTCATCCCCAAAATGAGATACCTTGGGGAAAAGAAACCGTCTTTGCATTAAGCCGAATGTGTGAAAACTTAAAGGACAAAGTCCGTGACTTCGAGTGGACTGTGGAGTCTCGGGTGTCTGTGGGGAGCAGAGAGCCCTGTGCTGCCATTGCTGTGGGGTCTCAACCTGCAAGTGACAAGTTAGCACATGGGGGCCATCGAATTGACATTCTTCACAGATTCTCATCTATTTGCATCTTAGCTGTGTTCCTAGGAAATATAATAGGTACTATTAATGCATTTTCAAAGATTAAAAAAAAAAGATTCACTAAGGGAAACTATGTATCATATATATAAATATGTAAACACAGTATGTATTGTGTCTATGTGTATATAACATACATATATACGTGCAAGTATGTAAAATGTACACACACACACACACACACACACACACACACACACACACACACAAGTTCACATGGCTGCATGACTGGTATGTCGAGAGGCTGAGGGCAACATTTAACTGAAGGCCAGTCCAGGCCACTCGTGATCCCATATATCGCACCAAGGGCCCAGCAGCCCTGACATGTTTGGTACAGAAACGATGGTGTATTTCAGCAATTTCTTCCTCCATCTACTTAGAGACACTGTTCTGACAATCAAGGTCTTAAAATAACATTTTAACTTCCCCTAATCTTAGGAAATATTTGCTAGCAGGATTTATTTTGAGACATGCAATATTCTTTAAAATTATAGATGATTTATGCCATTTTCTCATCTTCCCAGGAAAAGCACAGCTCCCAGGAAAGTGGGTTTGCGATGTGTTCTCAATACTGGATCCTCAGACCGCCTCCAAATTCTGTGCTCAGTGTGTCGGCTCCCTTTACAATTTTTCTGGCTTGGGGAGTCTCAGACAACCCCCTATCTCCTGCTGCCCTGTTCTGAGCCACCACCCATTGCTTTTCAATGTCATGTTTGGCAGCCATTGGCTTTCCTCCGCATTTTGTTGAGAGTCTGCAGTGCCATCCCATCTCTCGGATTTTTTTTTTCATTTTTTTCATTTCATTTCTCCATCCCCTTCTTGAGGGATATGAATAAAATCTAAACATACCAGCTAAATGTATCCTGCTGTCTGGAAGATGCCATTTTGCTGGAAAGAACCAGCCGTGTGCCCATTGTGATTTTTTGAAAACCCTTCTCTAGTAACCAATAGCCTAGATCCTCAAGTTGCCCATGTCCACCTCTCTTAATGATAGACCCTTATTTCCAATACCAAATTCCTTTAAAAATTCTAAAACACCATAACTCACAATTCCAAAAAGTAGCTCTTAACAACCCATCAAAATATCTCTTTTTCCAACTAGTTAGTGACTTCATCACCCACTCTGCCAGTTAGATGAAAAGCCTCGCTCTTCCTGATGCTTTCTTAACTGGCCTTCCTTAGCCGATCTTTGATGGGGTAATTCCATGGAATCATTCACGATGATGATCCCACCACTCAACGTCACCTCCAAACTGGTTCAGGTCTTCGTTCCTTTCAGTTAATCTGATCAACAGTCAACTAAATTCTCAGTTTCCAATCTGCATAGGAAGTGCTGTTACGAATATAAAATTGGTGTGGTACCTGGGTGGCTCAGTGGGTTGAGCGTTGGGCTCTTGATTTCAGCTCAAGTCATGGTCTCAGGGTGGTGAGATCCAGTCCTGCACTGGCTTCTGCATGAGGCATGGAGCCTGCTTGGGATTCTCTCTCTCTTTCTACCTGTCCCCACTTGCATTCTCTCTCTCTAAAATATATATATATATAAAGAACCATCCGTACTCAATAACTCCTTTTCCTAGGAAATGAGTAGCATTTGTATATCTCTGGAAAGATAAAGACTTAGAATTCTTGACATAGAGACCCCCCATAAATGTTTTTTTTAAGGTAAATAAGTCTGTTTGGAGTTCTCCACCACACCAGCTAACTCTGACCTCTTTCTCAAATTAAGGCACTTTCTCAATTTCACACTGACTTTTGGCACCAGATTCTGGAGGTATTAGAGAGATGATCTCTATGCATCTTTGAAAAAAGGTTGGACATCAGTTGCTGTAGCAGGTCTTTCATGAATGCAATGGACAACAGGGTGGAACAGTCCAGGGGAGAGACACTGAGAAAGCAGATGTGATGGCCCAAAGCAGACTGTGGGCCATGGGAGATGAGCCCAGGGCTGACCAGTGTCAGGATCCATGCCAGGCAGTAGTTACAAAACCTGCATGGGCTCATGGATGCAGTCACATCTAATTAGTGGTTTGATACAATCTTTGCTTGGAGTCAATGAAAGCTGAACATAAACCCTGGAATCACCAATGAATTTACTCAAAGTCCCTGGAAAAGTCTTAATCAATCATTTGCATCGTGACTCCTAAAATGAAAATGGGGATTATAATTCTCATCCCACAGAAGCATCCTGAGGGTTAGCAGGAAATGCCTGGCATGGGTTACCACTCAAGAGAGGCAAGAAAGTTCTAGTTTCAAAATTATTTTCCAGGAATGTTAACATAAACCTCCTCTCTTAAGATCTTCACGTAAGCTATTGGTACCAATGAACACTTTAATTATTTGGATATTTAAGTATTTGGATATCTTGTCAACTGCAAATTAAATTCAAGGAAACATATCTAAGTATTTCTATCCAAGCTTGTGCTGATAAGTTAACTTAAAAAACTTAATTGCAATGTGTTTCTATAAATTGAATAGTAATTTGGAATTTTTAAAACTTAATTTAACTTATCTTTTTTAAATCTGTGCAAAAAACTATGGAATTTAGAGTTAGAAAAATCAACTAAAAGGTTTAAATGTATCTCTTTAAAAAAAAAAAAAAACTATGTGCTTGCTCAAATAAGATAATGTCCTTGAAAACTAGACTAAGAATGTTTTTGTTACTGAGTAACTCCAAAGACTGAAAATGTGCCTGGGGACTAAAAAATGGGCATTGTCCATTTTCCTTTCTGTTCTGAATGCAGTTCCCCTCAAACAGCAATTTATAGGTTGGTTGGTTGGTTTGTTTTCTGGAGAAAGAACTAGAAAATGTTTTGTAGAGAAATAATAATGTAGTCTGGGGGAAAGATCACTTTTAGCAGATATCCAAAATTCCCACAGAAAACTAATTTCAAAAAAATTAGGTTCTTCAAAATGTTCATATCGACCATTTAATTTAATTATAATCATTATCATTCCCTAGAACCTGTCTTTCCATCTTTTAGTTACCTAATTTTATTGTTATTTCAGATGAAGTTATAGAACTGAATTGATTTATCTGTGTCTTGTCCATTGTGAGGATGTTTCCAGAGATATGTTGGTGGTAAACCTTCCCAGGTGGCACTTTGCCTTCTCAATCATTTTTTTTTTTTTTTAAGATTTTATTTATTTGACAGAGAGAAGCACAGCGAGAGAGGAAACACAAGCAGAGGGAATGGTAGCGGGAGAAGCAGGCTTCCCGCAGAGCAGGGAGCCCGATGCGGGGCTCGATCCCAGGACCCTGGGATCTGACCTGGGCCGAAGGCAGATGCTTAACGACTGAGCCACCCAGGCGCCCCTGCCTTCTCAATCATTTTACCGCTTCAAAGAGTGAACCTTCTGTGTGGCTCTGTGAGTGTTGTTTTAATTCACCTGCCTGAACATCCTGACATAAACCCAGATATCTTACCTTCCAACAAAATAATGACAACGATAAAAGAGAAACAAGCAAAATAAAATAAAAGCTCTTCCGTGAGTGCACACACCTTGGACCGATTACTTGAACTCTGTGTGCATTGGTTTTCTCCCCTATAAAATGGCGGCCATGGTTACTTCTTGGGTTGGTCTAGAACTAAATGAGCCCCTTTAAGAGTGTTTTAAAAAGTTCATGGCACCACGTAAGCATTTACTAAATGTTAGATCAAACATAAAGGTGAGTGACATCACTTGAGCATTAACTCCTTTATAGTTTCAATTTTGTCCTCTTTTTTAGAAACTTTTCAGTAGATATTCTTTTATTGATGAGATAAGCTAATGAGCTCGTGGTGGGGGTGGAGGAGGAGTCAGGTTCAAAACAAGAAACGGGAAGAGGTGCTCTGGGACGGATGCAGACACATCTCTACTTGAGATTTTACGAGCGCATAATTAGATAATGTTTCATCATAAAAATTGCTATTTTTATTTGACAGATTAGGACACTGAACACATGGAGGGTCAAAGGGTGAACATAGGGGGCTGGAGGCAGATCTAGAATTTACGTCCAAGTTTTATGAAGCTAAGTCAAATTATTTTTACCTTTTACCATGGCTGCCTCTATATGCGATTGTGTATTAATCTGTGTGTGTATTCATATTTAACATTATTTTATGACTATATGGCATATTTTGGTGAGTGAAAGGTTGATATTCAATGGTCACAAGTTGCGCAATTTAATTGAGGTCAAATAAAATGCAAAGGAGTCAATAACCCCATATTTCCTAATGCGATATAGCAGAGAAAAATGTGACGTTTTTGTGAAATGTAATAAGGCCCATTAGGTTTCACTTTTCTATTCTAATAACTGCATGCATTTTAGATAACAGAATCGGACACATCTTAAAAATATAATGTAGCTATTGGTGCTCTTACTCGCATGCATTCTGTAAATTAACAAGTGACTTAAATCATGTTAACATGCAAAATCTTGTCTGTTCAGTTAGCTATGGAATATCTTCTGTTGAAATTTCTGAAGACACCTTAGTGGTACATTTGATTCCACACCTTCCACTCACTATTCCAAGCAACAGGAGGATCAGTGAGGAGCCCTGTGAAAGATGAGGAAGCGGTCTCTTGCCCTCCAATCAGGAACTGGTGAGAGGAGCAAGGGGTCAAGCAAATGCATAGGAATCTCTCTACCAATCTGGAAAATAATCTGAAGTGAACCCTTTTAAACTTCCACGTTTGCATGGATTCTCACCCCCTTGCTAAAGCATGCTCAGCGAGGAAAGGATCATCGCCTTGGAGATGGCCTGGTACTGTCTCAGTGAAGATCGTATTTCACTCTGACTTAGAGCTCAGCCCAAGGCTGCTTAAATAAAAGGTGGGCACTGAAAGGAACATCTTTCTCACGTGGAAAGCAAAATAAATCTAATTTTCAAGAAGATGCAGACACTGGTTGAAAAATCAATCCTTCGCTCCTTTTCCAAAGTGACAGATTTAGGTGAGTCACAACATGTCCAG
>CM053610.1:114886237-114939496 GCA_028646535.1 Procyon lotor
AGGCTTTAACCCACTGAGCCACCCAGGTGCCCCCCAAAAAGTAGATCTTAAATGTTCTCACCATTAACAACAACCATCACCAAATGGTAATTATGGGAGGGGAAGAATGTGTTAACTAACTTTATTGTGGTAATCATTTTGTAATATATATGTACTTCGAATGATCACATTTTATATAAAATGTGATATATATACATATATATAAAGCCAGAAAAGAAAGAGGTCTGGCCTGGGGTACCAACTCTTGTTCACCTTGGGTCACAATATCAGGGTCATAAGCCCTGTGTGGAGCTCCTCGCTCAGTGAGGGGTCTGCAAGAGAGTCTCTCTTCCTGCCCCCTGCACACGTGGGCTCTCTCTCTCTCTCTATTAAACAAATAAATCTTTAAGGAAAAGATATTTGCCCCTTAATAGACATTCATCCATTTATAGCCATTTCATAGCTGTTTGAAAGAAAATGATACATACAACTGAACGAAAAAAAATTGTACTTCATTCTTAAGTAACCATAATTGTTTACGAATGGCATGTGTGTACCTGTTGGACACTGCTCAACTTCTCAAGCCTTGGAAACAGATTTGAAAACTGTTACCCTTATTTCATATTGCAAACTGATTTTCACACAGTACTTGCTTTTTAATCCTAAGAAATGACCTCCGTTTAAAAAGATAAAACATCTTTGAAAAGATTGCATGTGATCTAATGTTGAAACCGTGATGTACTTTAAGCTACTAGCTCACTTAGTGTTCCACAGAAGTTGAGTATCTGTATTTTCCTCAAAATATTTTGTGGCACCTTTGTGATTTTGATGTGGTGCCCTGAGGGACCTTGGCACACAGTTCGGGAACTGTAATTCTGCACCAATAACCAGAATCAAATCTGAGTGTTCCCAGAGAAACAGGAACAAAGTGATACCCATTAGGAAATGCCGTATGTACCAAAGAATTGCCAGATTTTACCAATTTACACGGACATACTTGAGGAATATGTATCGGAGTAGATCCTAAGTGAGTTAAATTAAGCCCTACCCAAATGGTAGGTTCATGTACAAAACCAATAGCTGCTCTTGTTTTAAGCCACTAAGCTTAGGGGAGGTTTGTTGTACTTCAACAGATAACCAGAATGTAGAGGGCAAGACAGAATACATGTGAATCCAGGCTAGCTTTGGACAGAGATTACCAAGGTATTCCTGAGTGACATTCAGCAAATATTCACCAAGGCGCTTTGCTACCCACTGAAGTTGTAGGGGTTCAGAACATTCTTAGGATTTATGCTCTGAGTTTATAATGAGCTAAAAAATTGGACACTGGACTAGTGATTTAATAAATGTGGGGGCTAGTTTTTATTTAGCAAACACAGGGCTCTGACCAGTCGAGAAGTCAGTGTTAGAGTTGGTGATGTTTCATCTAAGGGACTGACATTCCATCAGAGCTCCTAAAGATCTGAGGAATTAGCGAGTGGGGGGCACATTTCCAAGGGCAGCAAAGGGCTGGGGTCAGTCCCTGCAGCTCACTTATGTGGAGTTCTCCTGTCCCCAGAGATCCGCCAAATGACAGCACCTTAGGACTATGGTAGTTTTGCTTGATTTAAAATGTTACTTAATAGAATGCAGACTCGGAATTTTTGGAGTAGATTTCATATTGGCTTTTCTTTCTATCTAAATGAGTACAGGAATATCCTCTGTGTCCTTACCCATATGCCTTCTTGTCATATTAAAAACACTGGCAGCCATTTGTATATCTCATGAATCTCCCCCATTAATTCACTCGGAGCTGGTGCTAGACAGCAGATGGGCAGAAATGTGCTGCAACCAGCCAGACTCTCCCCAAAGACTGCGGCTGTTCCTTCCCCAAAGCCCAAGTGCTATCAATTACCTGTGCAGCTCGTAGATTGTGACCTGCTTTGAAGACGGGGTTTCAATGTCAGTTCTCACGGTTGTGTTGAAGGCTGTGAGTGGCTTCTTTTAGACACTTCCTGGCTCGGCTTCTTTGAGCTTCCAGCCCTCCCTCTCATCTTAGGATGTGCTGGTTTGTATTTTATCATGTGTAATGGCAGGGCCACCCAACCCCGGCTCAGGCTCCCCGAGGCCTCCTCCACACTCGGCTCTCACTCAACATCATGGCTCGTCATTGGAGGACTCATGGGACAGTGGGTGTGGGGGCAGGCTCTCCGGTGTTCTGGATTTGGGTGCCCAGATAGAGGAAAGAGGACTGCAAATTTGCCCGGTGGAGCCAGTTAATGTGCCCTCAAACCTTTCAGATGGACTTGCTGCAAAAAGGGAGTTTCATCTGGGGAGAGCAGGGCCCCTATGTGGGAGACTGGTGTTTTTGACAAAGACTAGGAGGGAAGCTGGCCTCGGAGGGAGCTCGGTCCCATTCATTCAGAATACTCCTTGAGCTCAGCTGGGTTCCCCACTACAGTGCAGGGTCCCCTTTTGCGTCCCACCCCCTTGACAGCATCTGCATTACCTTCCCAGGGTTCAAGAGGATCAAGAGGAATACTGGAACAAGCCAAATAAGCCCAGAGGTGTCCCTCGGTCTAGGGATGGTGACTAGAATTCAATCTTTAGTCAAGCTTCCGGCCAAGCTTTTCCCCTCCCTCTCTCATTCAGCAAGCATGTAGAGAGAGCTTATTTGCTACCCACTGACTCTGGAGTACTCTCCGGGAATTGAAGACAAATATAATGCCTGGGGGACTCCGTAGCCTGGAGAGGAGTCAGGACAGCAAGGACAGTGATCCCTAGCTTGTGATAAGCACTGTCATTGGAAACCAAGCAAGGAAGCCAGAGGGGGCAGCACTAAATGCCACCTGGTGCATTTGAGATCATTTCCAGGGAATGTGGCACTTGGACTGAGTTGTGAAGAGTGTACCCATTTTTCCAGTAAACAACGAAGACATCTTTAAACACATGGATGTAGAAAGGTCTGTGGTTCATTGTATGGCACAGTCATTCTTGTATGAAGTGAGTGTCTAGCGTGGATAGGAAAGAGGCAGGAGACAAAGCTGGAAGTGACAGGGTTGCTGACCAGGTTGTGAGGCCACTTGGATGCCAAAGACTTCACGCATTGTCCTATAAGTGATGGGTGTGTGTGTGTGTGTGTGTGTGTGTGTGAACTATGTTAAACCATGGAAAAAGATAAATAGATTTTCCTTTGTGGACTTTGGAAGTAACACTCCCATCCTTATCTGAAATAAAGCCTGACATATTTCTTTAATATTAAAAGGGCAACACCAAAAATAATTATAGAGTCTGTGCTGTTATGTTTTTGTTGAATATGGTAGGAGAGTTTATCCTCATGTCAAGCTCTTTGCCCCTGAGCTTAAAACCAGCTGCTGTTTCTCTGTCTGGGCTCCCTGCATCCTCCTGGCGATAGGCCCCTTGTGTGTCACACACACACACACACTGTGTTTAAGCACAGAGAAGAGCAGGTGGTGTCTTGCATATGTCCTACAATGAGCTGAGAACTATCTCATAGGCCAAGGGGTAAGTGTCTGAATTGTTCAATACCAAGAGCAATTAAGATCAAAACTTCTGGTCTGTGTCTGGGACACCTTGAAATAAATACTCTTATCTTCTGTTACTCTAATTGTGTAATGGGGATGAGGCCACACTTATGTCAGATTTGTGCCATAAGGCAGGGTGCACGTAAGGTGCTTAGCACAGTAGCCGGTGCATACAAACTGCTCAATAAACACTCTGATACTGGAGACGCAAAGTGAATTAAAATACCATTGTCTATTCCCATTTTACCTTTGAAATGTACCAAACCTTCTGCAGCATTCTGTAAAGGCCATAATAGCATCTCTGGCGGATGGGTTCTGTTTGCCCAATGCTTACCTTAAACAGTCTCGCTAAATGGGAAAATGGCAAGATTTGGCAACCAAGAAATGGATCCTGGAGTATACATCTTTTTAGAGGAGGTATTTAGAGAGTAAATGCTTGATCCATGATTCCACAATTGGGCTTGCTTTTACAATCGGAAATTAAGCCAGTCAAATGTCTGGAAAGGAATAGGGTTGCCTGGAAGGTTGGAGTTCTACCTTTCCTCCCCTCGTTATCCCCCTTATTTTTTTTCTTATCTTTGCTTTTTCTTTATTTTCTCTTCTTTTCCATTCCAGGGAATTCTAAAGGCTTGTCAGCTCACTGCTGGATTGTTCTTTTATCAACCTGTCATGCTTCCTTGTGTTCGCACCATTCCATCAGAGTGTTGGTCAACCAGCATGAAAGAAGGTTGGCTATGGAGCCATTAGTTGCAATTATAATCAAGTCTGCTAATGGTCTAATCAGAAGCTATTAGAGTAGAGGCTAAGTCTGTCCGGAGACTAGAAGGCGAGGAGGGGGAGTATTGGGCAATGGATTAACATCACACGGTCTACAGCCCCCAGCCTAGGTCTTCTCAACTTAACTTCTCCATACTCATTCATTCCTAACTCTCTGATCATAGGTCACCTAGACCACCTGTGCCAACTCCACGTCACTTTCCTAGTACAGTACTCAACAGTAATTCTCTTCCTACAGCTCAAAATTAAATTTCATGAGTTGCTTCTCTAAATTTTTATTAGAAAGTCCCAGTAAGGGGCTGGATTGGATTTACTTTGAGGAGACAGATGGAATGGGCAAGGCAGTAGGTGTTCACGATTGGCAGTTCCTAGAAAGTTTGAGAGGAGGTCACCTAAGCACCGAAGTCAGGGGTTCAAACTCAAAAGGGAGGTAGAAAAGCATTTCCTACATCACCATTTGGCTTTGGCCAGTCAGTTATAAGGGGGAGGGGATCTATTTAGAGTTCATAAAAACCTCATAAGAAGACGGTTGACCTAGGTCCTCACCTTCACATGGCTCTAACAGTCAAAATGGGATCCAAGAAATCATCGTCAGCACTGTGTAGAGAGCACTAACAGGTGAGTCCTCTATGCCTTTAAGGTAAAATAATAATAATTCTGTGGTATGGTGATAATTGTTTCCTGCATGACTAGGTATCAAGAAGTACACCAACCTCTTTGTAAATACCAAAAGTTTGCACAGCTTTTTTAAGCTTTATCTTATGAGATAGTGTATGGAATTACTAATCCTCTCCAAATCTCCAAATCCTTCCTCTGTATTTTCTGGGCACATGGAAAGACCTCCCACCTTCTCTTAGAGCTATTTTGAAGCCATTAGAATCATTCCAGCCAATGGAATGTGGGAAGAAGCGCTCTGCAGCCTTTCTGGCCAGAGACAGTTGAGTACGAGTGCAGATTTCACAGGATGTATAGTGACATCATTTGGTGGAGGGAGCCTGGATCTCTGAGTCACCACATGGAGGGTAGCAGTCTAGGGGAAATCTGACCCTCATTGGGCTCTACAAGAGCAAAATAAAAGCATCAATTATGTTAGGCTACTGGGATTCTGAGATTTTGTTTACAATAGCAGCAGAGTTTCTCCTATCTTGAGTAAGACAAAGAGAAGAAGCCTCGGTGTGGAGAGGGTGACCGATGTATCCTGGGTCACACAGTCGGGAAAGCATGGGGCCAGGATATGAAACTATGTTAGTCTTGTGCTTGCTTCGGCAGCACATATACTAAGATTATGTGAGTCTCACCCCATAGCCCAGCGCTTGGTCAGTACACACCAGTGGCTTCACTCAGGAAGGGAACTTGCTCAGTTTCCAGGACTCGAAGAAGAGCAAGGGCTCCCCAGTGAGCAGGCCTGCATATATCAACAGATGGCTTCCATGCATGTGTGTGCAAGCCCCACTGGGAGAAGGGTGTCCTGGCAATTTTTCCTTCCAGTTTTGTGACTTCTGACATCAGTTTAAGCCTATGCTTGTCTTAGAAATAATTTTTAAAATATAAGTTCACAGCACTCGCTAAGCTAATAGATTATAATGAATGTGAGTAACGTTCTGCAGGTTTATTGTAGCTTAGAAGCAGCAATAATAGATTGTGGTCACCTCTCTCTAGCAGCAAAGTCACTAGACTTTTTCTTTTTTGGACTGCCTTGGTGCGATCCATGACTATTTTATCTTCACCATGTACTTAGACTGGCAAAGACCCCGAGACAGGAAGGTGGCATGTTTGGGTGCCATTGTCTCTGGAAGCCCATTTCCCACTAGGGAAGGTGAAAGGATCCCCTCCGTTAGCCTTCCACAGATCACATTACATAATCAGAGTTTGGCCACCTTCTTCCATGGGGCATCTGCTCCACTGATGGTCCCTGGTGTACCCATTTTTGTTTTGTCCAAGATAGTGATCATGAGTAATGGATTGGGCTGAGCCTGCTAAAGCATGATGTAATTGTCAGAGGGATTTAATTGTCAGCACATTACATGTGGGATTACTGTGCAGCATCATCTCTAGTTCACTCTCGGGCAGTTTAGAATCAGCATGAATCAGAGGAGGTGGAGTTCTCCAAAAAGTCACTAGTGATGCATTTGTCTGAGGACTTTGAACAACAGTGACTTATGTTATTGCTAATTTCAATAGGAAAATCTATAATAGATCACTGCTCCTCATGCATCATCTCACTTCTGCACGAGAGCCATTCACCTATCACGCAAGGCTTTTTTTTGGAAAAACACTCTTTGTTGAAGACACTCACTTATTGAATTCTAGCCACTCAGGCACAAGAACCACAGAAAGAATAAGTATCAGGAATACTTTCATTTCTGTAGAAACAAAACATCTAAATAATAAAAGATAGCTCTTTCTGGTTTCAAGATAGGTTAACAAAAGACACAGTGAAGGAATCAAATTGTACGTTTCACCCAGCAAACTAAAATAACCATCAATATCAATAATCATCAGTTTATTTATAAAGCACAGGAGACGGGAGATTACACACATTGTAGTTGAAGGTATTTTTATATTGAGTGCTATATACTAAGCCTGCTGTAGCATATAAGCATTAATGCATTCTACACGTATTAAATATTTACACTCATGATTATCAGAGCCACCATATGGGCAGATGGGGCAGATTCAGAAATACTAAGTGACTTCTCAAGGACAAGAGATAAGAAGAATTTATTGTATGAGAAATGAAGACGAAGGTCAGAGATTCATACACCAGAAACTACTCTTAAAGATATCTGGGGCTCCTGGGGTGCTCAGTTGGTTAAGCGTTTGCTTCCAGCTCAGGTCATGATCCTGGGGTCCTGGGATCAAGCCCCACGTTGGGCTCCCTGCTCAGCGAGGAGTCGGCTTCTCTCCCTCTGCTGTTCCCCCTGCTTGTGCTCTCTCCCTCTCTCTCTGTGTCAAATAAATAAATCTTTAAAAAAAGAGAGAGAGAGAGAGAGAGAAACTATAGTTATGGGAATATATATACTTTTTGAACTTAGAAATGTTTTTCAACCAAGGTGATGTCATCTACCCTGGGACTGAAAGTTTCTGCTTCAAGATCTGGAGGGTTTTCAGCCATTTCCATGATCCAGGAATGTGCACGATTTGGTGGGTCTTGTCTGACCCACTGCCTGGTTCCCTTGTGACCCCGCTCCCCTCCTACATTGACACCTGCCCTCACCCCCTTCCTTCCACCCCGGGTGCCAAGCCTGCTGTCACTCACAGTACTCTCCCTCCTGGCAGGAAGAGTAACATCGGCAATAACTCCATTAACCAACAGCAGAGGGCTTGTTAAATAAATCATTAAAATTCCATTTTCAAAAGAATATTTGATTACAAAAAAAAAAAAGAATATTTGATTACATGCTATATATGAGCTTCGTGGAAAAAGCATGAAAGTGTTTATATGGTATGATCCCAGTCTTTATTACAAACGACTATACATTCAGAGAAAAAATGTTGTTTTTTAAGTTATTCTTTATTGTCTGATTTAAATTTCTACAATAAATAGGAGCTCTTTTATTAAAAAATTAAAAAATCCTTGTTAATTACTTTTTATTTCTTATTAGTTAATTAGAAAATGTAGGTAGCAACTTATTAGTGTTATATTCACCTTTGTGATGTGTAGCCTGACAATTCTTTTATATCCCTGGGATGCATACAACTTTGCCTACAGTCATATACATAACTATAGGCATGTGTATGTTTGTGTGTGATCAGACTGTAGTTTTGCATCTTTATGCAAAATTAACTCTTTATTATGAAATAATTTACTTATTTTCCTAAAATATCAGATTCAGGGGTTTCTGGGTGGCTCAGTCAATTCAGCAACTGATTCTTGATCTCGGCTCAAGATCGCGATCTCACCATTTTGAGTTCAAGCCCCACACTGGGCTCCACGTTGGATGTGGAGCCTACTTAAAAAAAAAAATCAGATTCAAAAGACAGTGAACACTTCATTAACACACGAATATAATTTGTTGTTGTTTAAATATTAACACTCACCTGACATGCCTTTTGTTTCATCGCAGGCATATAATACTTAAAACCCGTCTTCTGGAAATCTATGCTCTGAGCGCCAGAGTCCACTGGGCTGTGGGCTTGGCCTCTCCTTTGTGAGCCCTCATCAGTCAGTCTGTGCTTTAAGCAGCTTTGTTTTTCAACCTTAAATGGAATTCCTTATACATAGGGAACATTGGTTGATGTGAATTTTGCCTGCTCTTTTTAAAGTCAAATGTCTATGAACAAATTGAGATCACTTTTATTAATCTAAGAAATTATTACCTGAGACTAACCTTCAGCTTTCCCAATCATTTATTTATTTTTAATTTTTTTTTCACATTTTTGGGGTCATCATTCTATGACCCTCAGTCTTCCATATGAATACCTCTGGGAACCACTGAGGTTTTCGGAAAGAATGCCAGATTCCTTCTGAGGTGTTCAGAAATTCTGATGCTCCTTTGTTATGTGATCTTGGGTGAGTCAATCTCTGAACTGTAAATTTCCCCAGGAAAAAAAGGTGGTATTAACATGTTCTTTACCTAAACCCCAAAGTTCTCGAAAGCATATCATAATCTCAATGATGTTATATAAATGCAGATTTTAACCTCTTCTATTATACTACCATGTATTTAGTTGTTTTCCTTTTCCTTTTTGGATATTTGAAACTACTAAATGCATCATATTTTTCACTTTATCTTATCTGTACGACAATCATATTAATTTTAAATAGCATAAAATTTTAACCTTTTTTATTATATATCTTTTGTACTATGTGATTAAAACTCTTTCTTACCAGTTCAAGACACCAGCCAACTTTATGAGCATGTCTGAGTTTCTTAAAAATGCAATATATATTCAGTAATTTTTTAAAAATCACTATTCCGACCCCAAGAAATAAGTAGTGTTTGTTGAGATGGAGGTGGGAGAAAGCATTCGGTTCTACTTTTTATAAATCTCTAAGTATAGAGAATTGTTCTCAACTTTAAACATCCCCTCAATGACAAGGGTAAATATAGTAGAGAAAAGTTGAAAAATCAGCAAGGAGGAAGACATATTTTGACAATACCCTATAGCTTTCTCCAGTTAAGGGCATCCTCCAGAGTCCTGTAGAGACAGCTTGTAGCAGAAGAGTGTGTTAGGCTGAAGACACTGTACTCATTCTTTCCACTAAATAGCTGTGAGACCACTGGCAATAGGATTAGCCTTTCTGGATTTTGATTAATTTATCAATAAAATATGAATACTGGACTGCGCAATTTTAAAAGTACCTTTCAATCCCAACAATTTATAATTCTGTGAATCCCTTAGGGGACAGAACAAGAACGGGAGATATGGTAATCCAGAAGAAGCTACAGGGACCCAACGAGCTCTCCAACACAGGCCAACTGGTAACTGATGTCTTTGACTATTTCTATAGAAATAAGATCACAAAGTGACTTCTCGCCATTAAGAGTCAATCAAAGAGAGATACAGGTTTGAAATTAGTTGAATTGATAAATCCTTCTCATAGTCTCATTAATCCCTCTTTTTAAGCCATATTTATAACACATGAGTGCCACGTTTGATAAAGGAATGTGTTTTCCAAAATGTTTTCCATTTTGAAATTAAATATTAAGGTTTGAAGGGAAACAGGGGAAATAAAGGTAGAGCCCCCATCAAAATTTCCATATTTGACCTTGGACAAGGAGTCTATTCTCTAACTGGTTTATTTTTTGTTTGCTTATGAAATGGAGTAAAGTCCTCTTCTGTCATAAATCTTTCCAGAGCCAGCCATCTAAATAACAAATTGATCCAATTTAATACAGTAAGTACCGAGAAACACAGTGAGGATGATAATGGTGGATCATTTCCCTCAGATCTCCATGCTCATTTTCAATTCTGCACTGCCATATTCAAGGTCAAAACAACCATCTGATGTTTACCTTGTCAGTTCAACAAACCTTTATTTGAGTTCTGCCTACAAAGCAGGCACTGTGTGGGATGATGGAATAAGCGGTCCCTCTCTCTAGAAGGTCACCAATGTACATGTATTTAACCATCATCTTCACACCCAAGTTCGTTGTCTCAGCCAAGCTCCTAGATCCAATACAGACCACTGCATGAAACATGAATCGCGTAGTGGGTGCTTCCGACGGGTACAGACTCTTTGGAAAGATACATTCAGAAAGAAAGAAAAGGAGATACACGTTCAAAAATACATCAGTCAGCAGGATTAAAGAAAAGAATTAGAAATAAGATCCAGACAGAAAACTGTAAGACCTTCTCCAGATGGTGCTGAGTTGACCTCTCAAGGATGAACAGGACATCCCTGTAAATTCAGCACATTCATGTTCTTTTCTTATTCTCCCAAAGATGAGTTCAAGAAATGTTAATGAGTCTGACACCACTGATCTTGTCACAGAAGAAAGTGTCTATTGGAGCCGGTCACTATTTGGAAACATAATCCCCAGCTGAGTAGGGGATTGGGGAAGGGAAGCTAACATTTATTGTTCTTACTTTTTAGACCTGCCACTATTAAAAAAGATGTCATTACTTATTAAATATTAACTAATACACTACTGTGTGGAAAACACTTGTTGTAATACACGCTTGCTTAATCAAAGGTGATAGCAACAAATGTGCCTTCAACACCATAGAGCTTTAAATGGGTTATTCCATTTAATGCTGACACAATTCTATGAAAAGGAAACTATCTTTATCACCATTATCCCCACTGTTTTTACAAATGATGATGCTATAGGAGGGAGGTTACTTGCCCCTGGTCGAACAGGTGAATAATTGACATAACAGAGGTTCAAGGAGGAGTTACCTCTAGCCCCATAGCTAATCATTATATTATGGTGCTCGGTCTCACCTCTCTTTGAGTTCTGATATTAATATTTCTCTCAGTTTCCTCTTCCGTCAGGTATTTTGGAGTTTAGGTTATTAAGCCACTATGCTGTCTTCTTCCCTTGAGCTAGAGAAGCGCCAGGCATCAGAGGATGCTCTCTGCCCAGTGACAGCACGGTTGATGGAGGAGCCAGACACAGAGAATATTAGGAGGAGACTAAATAATTGAAGAGGCTGGAGCATGAACCTAGAAAAAGAGCATGAAATCTCAGCTGCCCGGGTAAATGCAGGGATGAGCAACTCTGGAGGCATTCTGGGTGCAGGCGGTCAGGAGTTAACAAATGGACAAAGCATGGAGCTAAGGTCAGCAAAACTAATGAATTCTACTTATGTGTACTTTCAGAGGAAGGTGCTTCTATTGCTCCTCAAGTAAATTTCCAAGATGATGCCACACACAATTATGTACCCAAGATTTAACCTTAGGAAATGCCTGCAAACACGTATTTCAGATGTGGACCAGGGTAAAGGCATGAGAACCACACAGTTCAGAACTCAAGCCACAGCTGTGTCTCAGAGAGAGAGAGAGAGAGAGAGAGAGATGACCTTGGGTGACCTTGGCAATCTGATCCTCCTGAATCATTTCTTTCCACCTGACTGTGCTGACCGGCCTAGAGGTAGCTACTCACAAGATGGAGTTTGACTTCTGTATCTAACATCTCTGTTTCCTTTTATTTTCTGTTCCTTTATCCCCAACTCAGAATCAAAGATCCTGAGCATGTGCTTGCTTCAGACCAGATTTTCTGAAAATCAATAAAAATTTCCTTTACTCTCTAAATTAGTACTTAGTGTCGACTCCACCAGGAGCTGCACTGGATGAGGGGGGCTCTAGGATGAATAGTCAATAAGGTCCCTGAACCCATGGTCCCTGCCACTGTCAAATGTAAGACAGTGAACATGACCAAGTTCCTTTCTTTGGAAATAGTTCATTTTAATGGAATAAAATGGAGATGACCAATTTATTCCATGGGTATAGCTTGAGGGCAGTGCGTCTTCAATTTGGCAGCTCTTAACCCCATGTCAGTCTCAACTCAACACTCTTCTGGAAGTCTCTGTTGGACCCCCAGAACTACAGGCATGCCTTTGGTACTAATCATGTTCTATGGCCATGTGTTTGCTCACCTGCCAGACTGTATCATTCTTGAATTCAGACACACTTGCCCTAACTTACTGTCCATTACTTCCCTTCATGTAGGTAATTACCCAAAAGAGGTATAGCCTTAACAGAACTGAAAAAAATATGGACTGAGGATGGAATGATGGAAGGAAGGAAGGAAGGAAGGAAGGAAGGAAGGAAGGAAGGAAGGAAGGAAGGAAGGAAGGAAGGAAGGAAGGAGGGACAAAGGGAAGAAGAGGAAGAGGAAGAAGGGGCAAAAGGTATATCTTAACCAATGCCCTATCCACATTTTCTAAATATGTGGTATTTTAGAAAAAGTCCAGAAGTCAACCAGTTTACTGCATTTCAAAGGATTTTTGCTTGTTTTGTATTTTGGTTAAAAATGTAAGACTCTAGTAATTGCAAAAATGTGCATTCCCTTGGAGAAGGTAATTTCCCTTTTTCTTCCTTTACCTTCTCCTCTTGTTACTTTCCTCTTTATACATTTCCACATTTCATTCATTATATTAGCATTTGTTAAATAGCGCACAGGTGCAGGGGGTGTGGGATTTGGAATAAGATGAGAAAAGTGTGTAAATGAAAGTCCGCCTCATACGACTTCTATGACTTTGGGTAAACTATTTACCTTCCTAAGCTGTCTTCTAATTCATAAAACGGACATGCATTTCACCCTTAAATTTTGGTAAAGGCTGAATGACATAATCTGTAAGTACTCTGTCTGATGTTACACATGCAGAGAGAGGATCATAGGCTATTGTTCAGAAAGATTCAATGTGTTGTGGTCATTGTCACAATTAATCAGTACAATCCTGACTTTGTCTTCTTACTGTACAGAGGGATGGATAGGAAAATAAATAGTCCACAGCCATACTCACACAGAGCCAAGAGGGCCAGGGGCTGCTCAGCTTCATCCACACTCAATTCAATGTTGAGCCACAGCTCAGCCTGGTTTAGGAGAGTGTGGGTAGTCTCTAAGGGACGATCTGATCCATCTCCTTATTTACAGATGAGGGGTGGGCAGTGACCTCGTCTGGGACACCAGGCCCCGGTCCAGGTTATCCAGTGGCCTCTCTACTCCTACCTACCCCTACCCCCCATGGTCTACATTGCTTCCTCTCGTGGCAATGGACTCAGGTTCCCAAACGTGATAGTCTGCAGGTGCCCAAAGTGTCCCTTTCTCATTATTGTAATCTGCTTCTTCGGTCGTTTCAGTGTTGTATGTCCCAGCCTAATTGAGGGCTAAATGATGCAATACAGCTATAGTTGCTCGAAGCTTAATTTGTGCCTAAGTATTTCCCCTGAGCTTTGGACATCTTGCTGCTGCTTTAGCACCAGACACACGGAACAGGCTCACTTCCACCACATCTGAATGTGGTGTTGTCCTGTATGCATTCTGGGATTGTTTTATGACTTCTGATTGTATCTGTGCTTCTAATTTTGGTCTCAGTATCACACTTCAGTGCTTAAATTCAGGACATGCTTTCTTGTGGGATGGATTAACAGACTACTTTGTAAGCCAAGCAACCTAAAAGAAATCTATAAAGTCCTTTTATAGTTGATCAAAACATATCATTCTGTGTCTTCTTCTGGACTCTAAATTTTCCTCTTCCCAAATATCCAGGAAATAGACTGAATATTTTTGTTAGAAAATCAAAGAAATCTCTTGAAATCAGAAACTTGGTAATTACCAGTAAGAAAGGAGTCCTGGGCATATCAGTTATTCATCAGATGTTGACGTGTCATTATTTCATTTCAGAAGGGTCAAGAAGGAATTTCTCAGTCACAACACACCATTATATACAGCATCTATCAGTCAAGACATGACTACTGCAATGAATGATCACTCAAGTATGTTCATGTTTTAATTCTCCAAAGAAAAGTTTATTTCCATGTCACCACAATGAAGATTAAGAAGCACCTGAACGTTCTTCATTCAATGTAAGTATTTAGTGAATCTCTCCTGTTTAGCAGGTAAATGCCTATAGCACTTGAATATATGGAGGAAAAGTCAATTCATGCACATGGTATAAACTGAAATCCTAAATTCTAGTCCCACGTTTTCTTCTTAATGAGCACTTATGAATCTTCAGCAAAACAGTTCTAAGCCCGAGTTAGGATTCCTTAGCTCACTTCCATCAACCGTCCATTACTTCAGTCAATTCATGGGTCTTGACTGCCGCTTGTCCACTCATCACTGTTTTGGGAGCCCTCTTTTCTCTGGGAGCTGAAGAGCAAAGTCCTGCTTCAATAATGACTCAGGCTGACATGGGGACAAACATAAGAAAGGCCCGGAAAGAGTGGGAAACTGCTTTGAGGATCTCATTCAGATCCTTTGTTCTCATCCTAAGTCCCACAAGAAAGCATTTCCAAAATTAGGAATATGACATCTCAGAGCAAATGCCAAGGAGAATTATTTGTCTCCTTCACAAAACTGTCTTCAAAGATCTAAAAAGTAGCATTTACAAGAAACAACGTGAGACTTCTTTTCATCAGGCTCGTTATAAATTATTCTCACCTTTTCAAAAATCAGCAGCACAAAGTCAGGTACTAAAAACTCTTGGAAGGGACAGCAGAGTTGTCCAAAAATTCTGTCATTTGGACTTCTGATTTCAGCTTGCTCGCACCTGACTGACCACAGTAAGCCATGGCTCAGAGCTTGCTGTGTATTTACCCAGGAAATCCAAAATCTGGAACTCAGGCTGATTGTTAGAACATGGCTTTTTTCTGCTGGAGTTTTAAAGCTTCCCAGTGAACCCAATCTTGATTGCATGTTCCTAAAGTTTCTCCATTTGTTTTAAACTCCAATGACCATTTTTAAGGGATGTTTAACTGGAGATTTCAACTCATTCCGCTTGTTGTGGAGTATTAGTTACACTCTCTGATCAACTGGGGTCTGTTCAGTCCTAGCCTTTGGAGGCCCAGTAATACCTGGAGGAATTGGTTCATCTGTGTAACACTTTCCAGAACGTTCCTGGCACGTGCTAGGTGTCAGCCACTGTCATTACTGATCTCTGAAAGGGGGTGGGACGCCCACCTCACAGGGTTCTCCTGGGGAAGTGCTCTCCTTTGAGACGGAAGGTTTTGAGAGGCTAGCAGGTTCTAGCCTGTCCCCTGAAACAAGTCAGGTGCTTCCCACTGTCTCCCGGGGTGCTCTCCATGGCAGCAAATCCTGCCTGGGAGGTACAGGGGTGGGGGCGGCTGAGCAGCTGCACCACTTGGCACCATCCGAGCTCAGGTTCTCTTGGAAGAGATGCAGCTGCCACGTCCCAGGATAGGAGGCCCAGGACAGTTTGGGGTTATCCCCCCCCACTTATTTACTTATTTTACTTCATTTCCCCCATCAGAGCCATCCTAGGTGCCCCATGACGGAGAGTGAAGGAGGAAGGGGTGAGGAGGTGAGAGCGGGCTCTGGGTGCTCTGCCTGCTGCTCCCAGTGGGAGCTGAACAGCAGGATTTCTTGGAGAGCAGACTTGCTGGAGGTTGTTTGCCCTTGTCGGGCCCTGGGCCACGGCTGCAGGCCCACCAGGGACTGAGGCCTGCTGGCTCCTGGCGCCAACATGGCCAGGTCCCCAGTCCCGCCTGTCCCCAAGAGGGCCAAGCTTCTCCAAATGGCGTGGCAGGAGGAGGAAAAGAAATGCATGATTCCCAGGCAGCAGGAGCTTTTCCATGAAAGCAGGTTGATGGCATCAAAATGATTTTTGTTGCCTTCCTCCCCTCAAAAGTCATCCCAAGATCAGAAACCAGAGTGGCGCTCCAGGGGTGATAATGGCCAGGATGAGTGTGATGGCAGATCTGTGAGATGAAGGCAGGGCAGCCACTACTCACCCCACGCTACGGGTCAAGCACGGAGAAACCCCAAATCAGCGTTTCTCCACCTGGGCACCACTAATATCTGGGCTCAGTAATTCTGCACAGCCGGGCCGACCTGTGCTTTGTAGGAGGCTTGGCGGCACCCCCCCCCCCCACCTGGAGCCAGGAACACGCACCAACTATGACAACAGAAAAAAATGTCCCCGGGGGGGCTGAGGGCAAAATCACCCTGGTTAAGGCCCCACACTTGGCGTCAAATTCCCTCCTCACCGCCACCCAGCGGCTTACTCGTCCTTTCCCGATTCCTACATTACACTGGTGCTCACCATGTCACCGAGCAGTCTAGCTGCCGAGCCCAGCAGGCCAATTCTGAAAGTGTCCAAGCGTGTGAGGCCAGATTGCCCCAGGGTGTATGAAACAACTCAGGGACGGGGTTGGGGTGGTGGGTGAGACGGTCACTAGGGCAAGGCTGGGCCGGGACCCTGCTTTAGCCGCTGAAGCCCAGATGGAAGCAGCACCCCCCCACCCCCCAATGCCTTGGGGTGCTCCCGATGGGTCTCAGCCCATGTCTTCAAGAAGGCTTTCCTTATGGACCCTATTTCATTCCGACAGGTGTTATGATCCCTGTTGACTTACTTATTCCTGCTATTGGTTGATGCTCCCGAAGGGGAGGAGAAGGCGACGTGATCGGGGTCCGGTATACTCAATGTTGCCTCACCCCTGCTACCACGTGGTGCTGCTGCTCCGTAGGGACGAGAGTTCTCGGTCCCTAACCCTGAGCTATGGGAGCAGGTGTGTGCTGCGAAGTTTCTGCGTGTGTCTGCTGTGCTGCATCCACGTGAGGCAGCTGATCTCGCCCTCGCCGCAGTGTTTGTCTACAGCTCCCCTTTCGAAGAACACTGACCTCCCCAGAAAGGGTAGTTGGCCTATTTCTAACACCATGTATCTGAAGGTTCCAGGAGGAAGTGCGCTTTGCTGCCTGCCCCACCTCCCCCCGCCCCCCCCACCTGAAGCCCCAGGTTGACTCTGATCACTCACTAGGACTGGCCTGCGCCTCTTCTAGTGGAGACGGTGTGCCATCTGTGTCATCCCTCCGTGGCCATCGGTCGAGGCCCTGGATCACCATCGAGATTCCAAGTTTCCCTATAAGAAAGCAAGTCATCCCCGGTCCCGCGGACCTCAGACTTCCCCGACCGCAAGTGTCCCTACCTAATCTATGATTTATCAGTTTCATCGACCAAATGACTGAATGCGAGTCTGGTCGAACCCCCAGTGCAAAGTCTAGGGGTTCTGCAGAACATTCTTACAAAACATTGCATCAGCTGGGAGGCATGTAAAATTCCTATTCTTGCTTTAAAACCCGAAAATTGGCAAGATGTTGCCTGTCCCTCCTGCCCCCCACCCTCTTGATTAACAGATATCATTTCTGTGAGGAAATGTAAATAAACATACAAATGATTGCTATTCTCTTAGACAATCACATGGGTTTCACAGAAGGTGCGTTCATGCAGTGGGTTCATTTTTCCAATGTGGTGGCCGGCCCTCAGAAACCAGGGGCGCCTGGGTGGCTCAGTGGGTTAAAGCCTCTGCCTCCAGCTCAGGTCATGATCTCAGGGTCCTGGGATCGAGTCCCACATCCGGCTCTCTGCTCGGCGGGGAGCTTGCTTCCCCCTCTCTCTCTGCCTGCCTCTCTGCCTACTTGTGATCTCTCTCTCTCTGTGTCAAATAAAAAAATAAAATCTAAAAAAAAGAAAGAAAGCAAAAAAAAAACCAGGCAGTTTTGTTGACAGCGTCTGTGGACACCTGATGGGCACGGCCACCTCCGCTGGGACCATGCTTCCCTCACTGAGGGGACAGATGTCGCAGCTCCACTGCTGGCCAGGGCGCTGCCCTGGGACCAGGACCATGATGCCGGTCTTGCCAGGAGGTGAAACTGGAGTGGAGTCCAGACAGAGGAGGCAGCCTGGGACAGGAAACGACTGAGGGGAAGGACGTGGCCAGAAGGAGAAGGCTCCTGGGCTGGGTCCAGCGGCATGCCACCCCCTGGCGTGCTGGGCCAGCAGCGAGCACCTGCAGCCAGCTGGGGCAGCGGGCTTAGCGTGGACTGAGGGCCCGTCTGCTGGGCTTGCAGAGCACCTCTCGGAGGGTGGGCCCTGGAGGGCAAGACCCACACCTTGCCAGGCCCTGCACAGACCGAATGCAGGAAGGGAGGAAGGAAGTCAAGAGCAGCTATGGTCAGTGGTGTGGCCTTGCTGGGAGAACACCGGATGGGTTGTGTCTCATGATCCGACAGCACGCTGACTCCCCCCGGGGGCTGGTCGGGCACCACCGTGCTCCTCCCCTGAGCTCCCCTGGGTCACTGCAGACAACGTTCACCGGCATCTCTTCCTAAGGGGTTGTGCTCTGGGCAGAGACGTCACGATGCTGTCTCCATCCTGGAGGGATTTACTAGAGCCGAAGAGACAGATGGTAGAGAAGTAGACCACGAACTGCGTATCCTGTCCGGGGCCACGGAACCGCGAGATGCGCAGAAATACATATGAACGTGGGCGTTTCTGTCTTGGCACTGTTAGCATTTGGGGCTGGTGGTTACCTGTTTTAGGGGCTGTCCTGGGCATGCGGGGTGCTTTTCGGGATCCCTGGCTTCCACTGCTAGACGCCAGGAGCACCTTCTCACCTCCCCCCCAACCTTGTGACAACCAGAAATGTCTCCTGATGGGCCAAGTACGGAGGGGGGGTGCAAAGTCCTGCAGGTCAAAAACCTCAGTGACCTCAATCTAGATGCTGTGCAGACCGACCAGCCAGCCTTCGTCTGGACCCGGCTGGAGATGCTGGGGCAGCGAGGTAGGAACTCTCCTCCGTGGCCCCAGGAAGCACACGTCTCCCAGTGCACAGGGTGAGTGAGATGACTCTTCATGTTAAAGTAATCAGAGCAGAACAAATTGCAATAAGCAAAAAGCCCTTCTCTTTCATTGGATCGGCTTTAGTGTCATCAAGAAAATCAAGAGAACAGAATCGGTAGAGGTGAGACATGTGGGAAAAGCAGACGGAGAGAAAACAGACCCTGACTCCGTAATCGGTAGTGAGTGCGAGGAAAACACGTGGTATTTACCAGAGACACCACGGCTGCCGCGAGCTTACTTGAGTATTTGCTGTGGTCGTGCTCCGGAGCCGTTGTACCTTGAGAATGGAAAGCATGCTTTTGGAATCGATTCATTTTTATCACTGTGGAGTAATCTTTTGTGCGTATGAGGGAAAGATCATCTGTTTGATATGAGGAAAATACCGTAACTTAGACATTGAAAAGGTTTTACATGACCTTGCCTTAAAAAGTCTTCAGCTGCTATTAAATATGTAAATGATACCTATGTTCTATCTCTTTCTAAAATAATCATTCCAAAAGACTTGCCTATAACTTCCAGCTGGGAAGTTGGTCTCATGTACATTTATTTAATAAAATAAAATATACCAGGACACTGGACTGCGCTTAATGGAAACAAGCTACCCACATGGTACAATTTGTATGAAACAGAAAGCTCAAAAAATGTCTTCCCCACCTGCCGACTCCAGCAGGGGAGGCATCTTCCTTGGGTTAAGTCACTGTAGGCAGACGGTCCTGTGGGAATGCAAATATATTCATCAGAACAAGAGAATGCATTAATCGACACATTATCACCAGGTTATTAATGAAGTCAGCCCATGAGGACACTCACTCACTCAACATTCATTGTAGGATTACCATATGCCGACCACTGGGTAAGAGCTGGGGACGTAGAAGGAGCGCAGGCACGGGCCTCTGTCGGAGGGAGTTGGAGGGATGGACAGACCTCCCCATGCACCTGCTGCAGCTGTGACCTCACAGCCTTTAGCTCACACTGTGGATTTGCCTCCAGTTCCGCTGTCAGTCCTCACTCTCAGTACACACATCAGTGCTGCCCTGCCCAGGCTGCGTGTTCAAATCCCCCAGGCACTCTTCAAACCTACAGGTGTCCAGTCTTCCCCGCCCGTGGCAGAAGAAATCCAAATCTCCAGGGTGGCTACTAAGCAAAAGAATTTGTGAACTTCCCCCAGGTGATCCTGTCCACGGTAAGGGTTGAAAACCACCATTCTGCTTTCTCTCCCTTAGGTAACTACGCCCCGAGTCAAGGCTTCAATTTCTGTGCTGCTCAGTCTGGCCCCATCTGGTCAATAGAATCACAGAATCACTTACTGCAATAGGATTTCTCAGGGGTCTGCCTGGAAGGACTGATTCAGTCAGTTTGGGTCAAAACCAAAAAGTGTGCCCTTTTAAGAAGAGCTTCTGCGTGATTCTTATGATAAGAAAAACTTTAAAGTAACGGTGAAACATAATTTAAAACTTCAAGATTGCCTCCCCTGCTAGGTGTGCACCGAAGTGCCTCCCGCACATGGAACCAGTCTCCAGCTCGGAGCTTCCCCCGACGGCACCTCCCCTCTCTTGCACTCACCTCCAGACCACGGGGGGGCTTTCCTTGTTCCTCTGCTGCACCTCTCATCTCCTGAGCTCCCACAGTGCTCAGTGAGCCAGCAGCCCGCAGGGTATGGCCAGAGACAGGGGCTACCAACTCCTGTGTGCATTTCTTCCCAGCGCTGAGTTCAGTCAAACTACAGCCTTGGACTCAGCCATGCTGGGAGCCGAGACACCATAGACATTGACAAAGACCACACATGGTGACTGTTTGTGTTCCTTCCAGATAGCTGGCCGTTCAACATTCACCAGCCAACTGCTGGCCTCCACCATTTTCCCACAAGACAGAGAGATGACCTTAATGAAATGAGGTTGGGCAGAATCTGGAAAGCCAATGCTCGGGAAGTTGGGGACACAGTTGTGGTGAGAATCATCGAACTTCTTGACAGCAGCAGACAGGACACCAGCAGAAGGGAGGAATGTGGAAAGATGGCGCGTCCACCGAGGATCACACTTCCCAGCTTTCCCAGGACTGCTTCTGACCAGCACCCACCCCTTTTCAGCAGCATCTCTCCCCACCTTGTCACAAAACGCTTCCAGACTAAATGTGGTAGTTCGTTTGGCTCACATCTAGGAAGTGTTTACTTTGTGGAAAAGGTTGTGAATTTTGTTGCTCTCGCCTTCTCTTGGCAAAGTCATGCATATTAACTATATTTAGATACAAATCATCTGTATCTTCACACATTTTTTTGGTTTCAAACATTATTCAGCCATGACAGCTACTTTCTGATTGGATGGCTCCATTTTGACAGTTTAAGTCTTGAAAATGTTATTTTATATGTAAAGAGGACTTTGAGATGTTGGGACTAACTAGCACAGCCTGTCCAGAGTTCCAAACTACCTGGGATGGCAGACCCAGGGAGGGGTGGACAGGAACGGAGTATGTCTTTCTCCCTCCAACACACTCTTGGCTCTGTCCATACTCCAGTCACCCTGAGTCTGATCTCAGAGCTGTTTGTAAACCGTCATGGAGCTCTCTTGTTTCCCTGGAGAGACACAAAGGCAAGGCGTGTGTTTGATGTAGCAGTAATTTATTGGGTCTGTTAAGCTATGTGTTCTTTCTGTTTTAAAAGATCATTACCTTATGGTCTCACTTACATGTGGAGCAAAAGGAAAAACATGGAGGGCATTGTGAGAAGGAAGGGAAAGGTGAATGGGGGGAAACCAGAGGGGGAGATGAACCATGAGAGACTGTGGACTATGAGCGACAAGCTGAGGGTTTTGGAGGGGACGGGGGTGGGGGTTGAGCGAGCCTGGTGGTGGGTATTGAGGAGGGCACGTACTGCATGGGGCACTGGGTGTGGTGCACGAACAATGAATCTTGGAACACTGAGAAAATAAAATAAACGCATTTGGGGAAAAAATAAATTTATTATTAAAATAAAAAAAGATTATTACATTTATCAATATTAATGATTAATTAACTTGCCTGCATTCACAAAACAAGTTGAAATCGTTAAACACCAGAGTACATTTCATTCGATTCCTCTTCACCTTAAAATAAATGAATGTGTTGTTTGATGAGTTTATGGAAATAAGGTAGATATTTCTTAACTTACTGCATTTGAGAAATTAAGTCATCCAATTCGTTTATTTTTTTTGATATTCATTTCTTAACCCAATAACAATACCATGTTAATATTAAATGAACTGAAGAGTCTTTTCACTTTTTAGATTCACATAGTCTTTGCTCCTGGATCATGAACAAGGAAATGGCCTGTGGGGAGAATTGTGGTTATTTGTGGGTGTTTGTATTTGCAGAACAACTTCTGCCATTCTTTCTTCTTATGAGAATGAACAGAAGCAGCAGCTGACTAATTTGGATCAGGGTCATCAAAGCTCGTTCTCTAAGCATTGTAGAACTTTGAAATGTGACCTGCTTAGAAATAAAAGGGGGATAGAAATGCTTTTGCATTCATAACCCTACTCTCTACTTACTCATATCTTGGTTCTTAGCCATTCAATGCACAGATTCAAGTAGCAATTATGTAAGGTAAAAGGGAATAAATATCATCTGATTCAAACACTGTATTATAGGAATTTAACTTATCTTATCTTCCTGAGAAAATATGAGCCACTGTATTCTTTAAAAAAACACAGCAATAAGAGGGCTGAACCTATGATTTTTTTATTTCTTCCCTGAGAGTACTTACCTAAATGCGTATGTACACGTACACATTCCATATACATATCCTTTTGTTTAGTTTGTATCCTGATTTCTCTGTCCTTAGGATACCTCCGGTGGCACAAGGACCCAGGTTCTGTACATGCTCATCCGTTGTCACAAAATCTTTACAGAGAAGATGCTCATTAAGTCTATTTTGACTAGCTGATTACCTTCCTGATGAACTAATTAATAACTCTACACCTGAATGGATAGCTAAATAAATTCTAGGGAAATAAGCTTGAAGAAATAAAGAGATTCTTTCTGACAGCATATTTTGTATTGAATGGACATTTATGCCTAAATGATAAAGTTAGTACCTGTAAGTTAGTACATATATTAAAAAAACATTTATTAGCAAAATTAGGGTCATATCAGTCCCATTGCAAAGGATAATCATTCTTTAGTTTGATTCTAGACATTGAAACCTCCTACTGAGTAAAAATATTGAGATAAGCATGTCTTCTTTTGGGAAACATTACACGTTTCATGAAATTTCAAATTCATGAAATTCATGAATTTTAACTCTTACTAACAGACCAAGAACTCAGAGATTTTTGATCTAGTTCAAACACATACAGATATAAATAAATAAAGCAAGTGTGAACATGGAGAATCAAGGTAGTTGTTAAGGATTTTTACCTTTTTATTAAAAAGTACTTATTGGAGCACCTGAGTGGCTCAGTCAGTTAAGCATCTGGGTCTTGGTTTCAGCTCGGGTTGTAATCTCAGCATCCTGAGATTGAGCCCCACATTGGGCTCCACGCTCAGTGTAGTCCCTCTCCCTCCCTGCTCTCTGTCTCTTCCTCAAATAAATAAAGAAAATCTTTTAAAAATATATATTAAAAAGTACTTACTGAGAGTCAGTGGAAGGTTAGGCTCTTTTCTACTATCAGCATCAGCTTGACTATTTGTTAATATGTGACTTTTAAGTATTTTTTCTGTATGTAAAATGGATAGGATGACAGTGGCTAGCTCAATCACGTAATTCTTTGTAAGTGTGTAATATTCATATTCACACTATTGGAAAGTCTCAATAAAGTCTGTTATTTTTTTTAATAATAGTATTTATTACGAGAGTAATGGCATAGTTTCTGGAACTTTTTAGTGCTCTTTATGTTTCAAGAAGTGATTGATGATAGTGAGCTGAGGTAGTCCAGAAAACTTACATAAAGAGCATTGGACTTCATCCCCAAAGACAGGCAGTGTGAAGAGCCAACTGAGATTCTGGGTGGGTTAAATATAAACATGGATTCCGAGGGGAAGATAAGAAAGCTTTTGAGAGGCACCTGTCTCAGTCCATTGAACAACCGACTCTTGATTTCAGCTCAGGTCATGGTCTCGAGGTCATGAGATCAAGCCTCATGTCAAGTCCCATGCTGAGTGGGGAGACTGTTTGAGATCCTCTCTCTCCCTCTCTCTCTCTCTCCCTCCCTTCACTCTCTGTCTCTCAATTAAAGAAATCAATCCTCACTGGCTGTGGTGCATAAACAATGAATCTTGGAACACTGAAAAAGTTAAATTAAATTAAAAAAATAAAAATGCTTTTGAGAAAGTTGAATATTTATATGGAGCATAGAAGTGGGAAAAGAACCAGGTACACAAGTTATGTGATGGAGGCTGATAGTCAGAAGTAAGTTGGCAGCAAAATGTTGTTAAAGGGTCACACAGATAATGGATGAGAAATTAGTAGAAAAGATATTTTGCAAGCCAAAGATGAATGTAACTGAAATGTTGGCAGTCCTGCGGAAGATCCTGAATGAACCAGAAAAGCAGGAGCCAGAGAAGGGACCAGAGGGATCTGTTCCTGAAGGCAGAAAGGGCCCTTAGAGACCTGGGCTCCCACCACTGTCCCTCTTCCTGCCTGCACCCACAGAGAGCATCCCTGCTGAAATCCTGCGGTAGAGAAATCCAAGACCTCTGAGAGCAGACTTGTAATTTAGCAAATAAACATGCAGGGTGCCCAATTACATTTAAATTCAAAATAAATAATAAAGTTTTTATTATGAGTATATCCCAGAGAAGGAGACATTTGAACAGATGGAAAAGAAAAAGAGAAGCAATCCAAGTGAGCCCAAAGGCCAAGTTAACAAGGCACATATTTAGGGAATGATGAAGACCTTAGTTTCTCTAAAGTAGAAGGTACTAGATCTTAGACAAAGACAGTAGATGAACATATGTTTATTTTTTTCTATGCATAAATTCTATGTTAGATGCAAGATGCATTATATTCTTATTTCATTGGCTTTTCATTATTTTTGTTAGGCCAGTATTATAACTCCCATTCTGGGGCACCCGAGTGGCTCAGTCAGTTAAGCATCCAACTATTTATTTAGGCTCAGGTGGTGATTTCATGGTCCTGGGATCAAGCCCCGAGGCAGTCTGTGCACTGGGTGTGGAGCCTGCTTAAGATTCTCTCTCCCTCAGCCCCCACCCCCTCTTTCTCTCTAAACAAAACAAAACAAAACAAAACAAAACAAACAACACTACTATTTTACTAATGAGTACGCTGAGCCTCAGAAAGCCCAAGCACATGCCCAAGTTTATGCAACAAAAAATGACACACACATACACCTGGGTCTATCTAACTACCAATAATGCCCTTCTAGTGGGTCACACTGCCTTGATGTAGGTAAATGATAAACAAAGTTCAGACAAAAATTGGATACTGGTCATGTGCTCAGATTCTAAAGGCATCCAAATTTCTACTTTTTTTTCTACAAAAAACCAAACATTACTCAATTACAAAAAACCAAACATTACTCAAACATTACTTACACACCCACACACACACACACAAATAACCACATGAAACAATTACCACATGCCTCCAACTTACGTCACTCACTTTGGCTTCCTTACACATGTCTTAGCAAATGCTCTGAGCCCCAGCCAGTACCTGGACAGCCATTAGTTTAGGAGGCCATTCTGAATTCAATTCTCACTTTCTCACAGGTGTTAACTTCTAAATCCCTGATCAAACACAACTGTTAATTAAGAATACTCAATATAATTCTCACCTCCGGCACGTGTTGACTCCAAACTCCCTGATCAAACTAAAATCTGGTAGAGTCCCCCCTGTAACTGTTTATATGCTAAGATCACAATTTCTTGCAGCAAGGTGGACAAGTACCACGCTTTCTCCATTTGGGGTAATTGTATTAGTTGCTGGGAAAGTCACCGTAGCAGCCTGCATGAAGATCGATTTTATGGAAAATATAACAATCACAAAGCCATGAAAAATAGATTTGGGCACAGCGTATTGGAAGATGAGATTTTGTTGTTCTCTCCATTGCTCGTCTAATATTCCAGACGGCATGTCTAAAATGATAGCCGGGGGAATTTAGCAGCATTGGCTCTGATTCAATTGTGGTAAAATAAGTATATATTTATGAGATTGCCATAGGTTTTTCTGTTGTTGTTTTCAAAGTTCAAAGAAATAGACAATAAAGCATGAATACCAAATGTCTTCTGGGAAACACGGATGTTCCTGAGTAAACTGTAAGTAGGCAACACCTTTCGGCTTTAGTGGTATTGGTCTGTTTCCACTGTCTGGCTTGGGTTCCGTAAATTGCAGCCTGTAAGACTGGAATTAACCATGCATATTGGAACACTGAAAAAAAAAAAAAGAATGGCTTTAAAAGAAAATTCAAACGAATGTTTCTGATAGAAGATGTAGTAGAAAGCAGACAGGATTTGGAATAAGATTACTCTAGTGCTAGGAAGAGTGTGATAAAGGACTGTAAAATGTAGATTGACATGAAAAATGCACGTGGGGTGTGCAGGCTCAGTGCACGACCTGAGCATCCTGGAACATGTTTCCCCTGCGAGTTCACGGCACCATCTCCTCTGGCTGAGAACCGGAACCAGAATCCACAGTTATTTCTGCCTACGCTCCTCTTTTGCAGTAACTTGTCTCCAGCGTTGAGTTCAGACCGGAGAAGCACAGAAGCTCCCTGACAGAGAGAGAACATACCTCAGGACCATGATGTCTGTGGGTCTGCTTGTCTTATATTTGCCTCTGTGGTTCCATCCATCTTCGTGACCTTCTGAGCTGTGCCTTCTTTCCCTCCGAGGAGCTGTATGATTCCCAGGTGGTTGGTTCTCCTCTCAGATCTTCAAGTTCTTCTTGCCAACTTAGATAATACTATTATCAGAATTAAATATAATAATGTTTATTAAGTCCTTGGCTCATTCTCGGCACTCCTTAGGTATCAACGAAGCTTAGGGAGTTCTTCCTTTTGAATGATCTGCTTCTTCCCTGAGTTATGACCACCTCCTGCTCCAGCTGCCTGACTGGTGTGGGAGCCAAGCCCAACTTCAGTGGGCTCCTGCTTGTACTATTTTCCACTTCACTGCTTGGTTTCTGACTCACCGACTTGCCCCTGACTTTCTGATATTCCTTCTTGGCTGGACATTCACAGCTTGTAAGGACCCTGTGGGCCTACCTTATGTATATACATCCTTTGGCAGTGCAACCTTACAAAGCCAGAGCCCCAGCAAGGACTCTAAGTCCCTTCCCTGGGCAGGGAAAGAAAATATGGAACAGTTCAAACATGTCTTTAGCTTGTGTTTAATTTTGTTTTTCATCTTTATACTGCAAAATATGTTTTTATAGACCTCACTGAGGTGCCATAAAATAGTAAGGGTTGTTTCAGAAGAGAGGTAACTATAATGTCAGGATCCCTCTATCTCCCACAAAGCTCATATAACCGAGGGTACTGATAGGGTCCAGACAGAGACTGGAAACCTGCACCTTGTCACTACTTTTTTCCTGATATTCAGGACTCACAGGTATTGCTCAACCAAAACAAGATGGGAGGCAGTATTGAGTCTTGGGGGTCACTATAGAGATAATAATAAGTCAGTCCTATCCCTCAAGTCCCAGCTCAAATGTTATAAAGAAATTCAACCATGCTTGCTGGGAGCACCATAAAGTACACCCCTAGTAAAGATGTATGGGTTTTACTGTTTCAAGACCTGAAGAACTCTCTGTGGAAGAGCTGAGTATCTGATCTTACAGGTTGGGGATCCCGTATACTTCCATATCCTGAAGTAATTTTAAATTTCAATAAATTTAGCCAAGTAGCAGCCCATGTAGCTTCTATTACCACATTATGTAAGAACAATCATACGAACTTTAGAAGACTGTGGTATTTTTGGATGTTGTGACAAAATACAGATTAGTGACATATGCTAAATTCATTTTTGCAAGGGCCGGAACCACCACAAAGACAGTGGTGACATTTTAACAGCAATTCAGAGTGAGTTTCTCCAATAGGACCTTGTCCCTCTGGGTTGGAAGAGATTTGCCACCAAATATATTGTGAGGCAAAGAGCCGGAAGAAATAGGTAGTGGTACCTCCTATGCACCACACCCAGCATCGCAAGGATTGGCCCTAAATATTCCAAGTGTTGTTTTCTTCAAGCTGCTTCTCACAAAGGCAACACTCCTATGGTGTGCTCCAAGGGGAGAAGCAATCGAGATTTGTGCGGTTAACAATTCTCTTCAGCAGTGCTCGGGAGCCTGGCACAGTCACATAGCTCTTTCTTTGGGGATGGTATGGATGGCTACCATAAGGCATTTATTCGTCATTACCGAAGACAATTAAATTTGGAATAGATACCGCTCTATAAGAAAGTTCTAGAATGATGTATCAGAAATGTATGTACATCCTTAGTAATAAGACATCAGTAAACAGACAACACCTGAAGGAGAGCCATCTCGGGCCTGAAAATGGCGCTCTCAAGTCTGAGAAGAAAGCTGAAGGAGGGCAGCAAATCTGGGACTGACTCAGTTTCACACCCACGACAGGGAAAGAATTCAGGTTGGAAATCCTAGGCACCAAGCCACCTAAGGAATGTGGAGGGTGACAAAAATCAGCATACCAGAATGTCAGAAAAAACAAAACCAAGTCCAAGTTCCCATGAGGTGATCTCAAGAAGCAAGAACTAGGTCCAAGACCAAGGGTTGGCCATGGCCTGGGCTTGAGAAACAATGCGTGGAACACCAGGAGAAAGGATGGAACGGGCCTTGCTCTTAAAAGTGCTGAGACAGCGGAGGACTGAGGTGTGCGATGCTTGGGTATGGCTCCAAGGGGAAGGGATGAAGGAAAGGAGGCAAGGATCTAAACAGGGAAACAGAAGAAGTGGTCTGCCGAGTCCACTAGAGCACTCGGGCCCTTCCTGAGGCCTTCAGCCCGAGCTAACCCGGCGCCATGCTTGGGTGGGTGTGCGTGGCCAACAAAGCAGAGATGGTCTCACAGTCAGGCATCCAGGCCCTCAGTCACCCAGGGTTCTTTCAAGCCATTCCACTAAAGCACAGATTTCCTTCCTAGAATTCATCTTCCCCTACACTCTGTTCTTCAATTCGCCTTCTACGTCAAATATTGTCATCCTGGGAATGATTATTTCTGGTCTCTCTCCAAGTCTCCCACTCCTTTATCCTCCTTAATTTGTGCGATTCCGAAGTCTTTTCTAACAGCTAGCTTATGGTATGGCCCTCTTCTCCGCTGTCTTATTCTCAGTGGAAATTGAAGTCACTAAGACAATATTCTTTACATATTTCATGATGTTCATTGACTGACCAATTGTCCTCATGTGCGTATATGTTTGTAAAAATGACCTTTAAGCCTCTGAAGACAAAAGAAAATGGGAAAATCAGGCTACAGGAAACTCTTGAAAATGTTCAGACCGAATGGCACACGTTCATTATAAACTGAACTGATTTTCTTGTTGGTGATTGAGCTGTAGAGCGTGAGTTCTTCAAAGAGCACCTCCTTTCCCCTGGGGATGGGGGTGGGGTGTGCAAGGATGCTGGAGGGCCCTCTGGCCCGACTCAGACCATCTACACCCAAGGCTCCTGGAACTTTTGGCAAAATGCATGAGGCAAGTCATTGCACCAGCTGCTGGCAACCTCCTTGGCAGTTCCGGAAGGAAATCTCCCAATTACAAGTAAAAGGCACAAGCATCTCCATTTCTTTAGAATACCTAACGAGTACTCATCGCACACACATGCACACCTCACACACTCCCACACACACCCCACACTGGAGGGTCCAGGAGTCTTAGAGACCGACGAAAGGCTCTTCAGTAAGGAGCTTGGAAGATCGAAGTTCTGTAGACCTTGAATGCTGTCCGTGTGCATGTGTCATGAATGGAAGCTTCTGGAAAGACCACACTGTTTAAAAGGTGAGAAGGACTGAAACAAGACAGCTCAGTTCTAAGTCTGAATCCCTCAGAGAGCTTTGCAAATTTCTTGACTTCCCAGAGATTCTGTTTCTACATCTTAAATCAAGACTGTATGGGCTACATGTATTCTAAGATTATGTCCAGCCCTGAGACTCCATTTCTGAATTTGAATGCAGTGCATTTAATGGTTTCGTTGGAATATGCATCCATTTAACTGTCCAGAAATTGGAGCAATCTCACTGTTTTATCTTTTCATAATTTTTCTTTTTTATTTTAGTACAAATTTTGACTTGCAGAAAATTGTGAAAATAAAGTTCTGGTAAGTTCCCCATTCAATTTTTTCCTATTATTACTCTCTGTACTTGTATAATATAGCTTTTACAGTTAAATTGCTACTAATACATTCTTATAAACTGAACTCCATGTTTTATTTGGGTTTATTTTGTGTTTACTTGAAGGCTTTTTCAGTTCCCGGTTCCTATCCAGGACACAGCCGTGCATTCAGCCCCATGATCCTTGAGGCACGTCTGGGCTGTGACAGTTTCCTACACTTCCCTTGCTTTGGATGAACTTGATAGTTTTGAGGAGGACTGGTCAGGCATTCTCTAGACTGTCCTTCACATGGGATTCATCTGATGTTTTTCTCGTAATTAGAAGGGACTTATGGATTTGGGGCAGGAAGGCCACAGAGATAAAGTGCTGTTTTCCTCGTATCCTCCGGAGGGTACACACTGTCAACGTGACCTACCAGGGGGGAGGTTGTTATTGATCACCAGCCTGGGACTGTGTGTGTCCGATTGCCCATTTTCACACTGCGCTCTTCACAATGATGGTGCCACGCACAACTCACATGGGAGGCGTGGGCTGTCGAGCTCCCCATCCTTAAAAGTCTACATAAAAGAATTTTTATTGTTCCTCGTTCTCCCTAGATTTTTTTCTCCATAATTTACCTCTATCAGGATAGACTCCTGGGTATTTGCTTTTTATTTGAGTTCATAGGCCAAGATTATTTGGTTGCTCAAATTGTCCCAGCTTTGGCCTTTGGGAGCTTTCTCAGTGGAACATCCCTCAGACCCCCATAATCATCTGTGTGTTTGATTTGGTTTTGGTTTTGTTCTTGTTTGACACTTCCTTACTTTCCGGGGCACTACAGGAAGTCTAGGATCATTGTGTTTATTTGCTTCCCCAGCCCTAGAATCAGTCATTTCTGTAAGAAACCCTGGTTCCTTCTACTAAAGAAGAATATTAGAAATCAAGATCTGGGGTTTGAGTGCACTTATTGCTACTAAGATATTGTTTCTGGACCTTCTTAGCTGACAAAACAGGAAAATATATGTATGTCTCATAGACCACACGGTTGTGTGTGCACACACACATGCACACACACATATAGTTCAGTTTGTAGCCATATGTATCTCTATTAAACTAAAGACATTTGTCTATACTTATGTCTCCAACATAATCTGTTACTACATGGACTATTCTAGCTCCCCCTCCCTTGCTCTTCTGTAAATTCACATTCCATCAGTGAGAAACTCGGTTCTCAGTATCTGCCATCCATTCATTTAATTGTTCAATTCCAGTTTCCGAGTTGTTAACATGTACCCCATGGGAAACATCTATATCATACAGAGTGCAGTGTTTATGTGTGATGTCTTTTGCCTTTAGTCTTACGGAGACTTCTCATTTCCGACGTTACAGAGGTCAACATCTTTCCCATGCTCTTCAGTGAGCTTGTTTTACACATTGATAGGACGGTTAAATTGTTTTGTCACATTCTGCATTCCACCCAGAGGTCCCCCTGACCTTGTAAATGATTTTTAATTTGCATACATTAAGGTTCACTCTTGGGCTGTAATGTTCCATGCATTTTAACAAATGCAGTGTCATGAATCCGCCAATATTGTGCAGAATAGTTTCACTACCTAAGAAGATCTCCTGTGCTTTAATCTATTCAACCCACTGCTGTCCTCAGTATCCCTGGCAACCAGGGATTATTTTTTAATGATTGCTATAGTTTTGCCTATTTCAGAATAACATACAATTGGAGTCATACAGTATGTTGCCCTTTAGATGGGCATTTCACTCAGTAATATGGCATTTAAGGTTCATCTGTGTCCTTTTCTTGAGAGCTCACTTATTTTTATTGCTGGTTAATATTCTTTTGTACAGATTTATTATAGTTTGTGTATCAGTTTGCCTATGGAAACTATCTCGGTTGCTTCCAGTATTTTGTAATTAGAATAAAGCAGCAATAAGCATTCAGATGCAGGTTTTGTGTGGGGAGGCGATTTCAAATCAGTTTGGAAAAGTATCTAAAATCATTATTTGCGGATTAATCAGATTATGTTTAATTTTGTAAAAAACTTATAATCTGTCCTTTGAAGTGGCTTTATTATTCTACATCTCAACCAGCAATGATACTCTCTGCTGCTCTGAATAGTCACCAACAATTGGCATTGTTCATTTTTTTTTTAATTTTTGCCATTCTTATCAGCGTGGTAGTAGCTCAGTACTGTTTTAATTTTGAATTCCATAACGACAAATGATGTTGAGCATCCTTCCAGATATTTATGTATCTTCTTTACTGATGTTTAAAGTCATATATTTTGCATGATTTAAAATTGTTTCATTATTATTATTGTTATTAAGTGTCCTTTCTGTATTTTGAAGACAAATTTTTTGTCAGGTATGTGTTTTCCAAATATTTTCCCCCAGCCTGTAACTGGTCTTTTGATTTCTTTCACCATATTTCCCACAAACCAGAAATTAAATTACTTACCAATTTTTTTCCTTCATGGATCATATTGTGGTTTTGATCATCAACTCAAGATAATACAGCTTTTTCTCCTCTGCTTTTTATTCTGGACACTTTATAGTTTCACGTTTTATATTTAGGTTTATGACCAATTTTGAGATAATTTTTGTGAAAGGCATAAGTTCTATTCCTAGATGATGATGGTGATGTTGATGGATATGGACATCCAGTTGTTCCAGCATTATTTGTGGAGAACATTACCTTTCCTCCATTGAATTCCCATTACTCCTTTATCAAAGATCAGTGACTATATTTATGGATCTATTTCTGAGCTCCCCATTCTGTTAGATTGAATCTGCACGTGCATTTTTTTTTTACCCCCCACACTGCCTTGATTGTGGTAGGATTTGATAACTCTTGAAATCAGGTTGTTAGTGCTACAATTTTGTGTTATTATTATGCGGGGTATCTAAGGATCTTTTTTTAATTTTTTTTAACTTTTTAAGATTTTATTTATTTATCTGTCAGAGAGAGAGAGATCGAGAGTGAGCGAGCAAGAGCACAAGCAGGGGGAGCAGCAGAGGGAGAGGGAGAAGCAGACTCCCCACTGAGCAGGGAGCCTGATGCAGGGCTCGATCCCAGGACCCTGGGATCAGGACCCGAGCTAAAGGCAGACACTTAAGCAACTGAGCCGCACAGGCGTCTCTCTCTCTCTCTCTCTCTTTTTTTTTTTTTTTAAGACTTATTTATTTATTTGAGAGATAGAGCGAGCGAGATTGTGCACAAGTTGGGGGAGAGGTAGAGGAGAGGGCGAGAAAGACTCTCAAGCAAACTTTTTGCTGAGCATGGAGCCCAATGTTGGGCTTCATCTCAAGACCCTGATCGTGACCTGAGCCAAAATCAAGAGTCAAACACTTAACTAACTGAGTCACCCAGGCACTCTATCATTCTAGGATCTTTTGTCTTTCATTTTTTTTTTAAAGATTTTATTTATTTGAGAGAGAGAAACACAGTGAGAGAGGGAACACAAGCAGAGGGAATGGTAGCAGGAGAAGCAGGCTTCCTGCTGAGCAAGGAGCCCGATGCGGGGCTCGATCCCAGGACCCTGGGATCATGACCTGAGCTGAAGGCAGATGCTTAACGATTGAGCCACCCAGGCGCCCCTTGTCTTTCAATATAAGCTTTAGAATCAGTTTGTAAATATCTACAAAATGATTTGCTGAGATTTTTAGGGAGAATTGAATTTAGAGATCAAACTGGCAAAAACTGATTTCTTAACAATATTGAATCGTCCACCTCTATAAACATGGAATAGATCTCCATTTATTTAGATCTTTGATTTCTTTTTTAGTTTTCTACTTGTATATTCTGCATTTATTTTGTTAGACTGACAGGAAAATGGTTCATTTATTTTGTCTTATTGCAGACGGTTATTTCATTTTTAATTTAAATCTCAGTTGTTCATTTTTTCGTATATCTAAAACCATTTTTATATATTAACTTTACATCTTGCAGGCTTGCTCCACTAGTTTACTCATTTCAGAAATTTCTTTATTGGTTTTTCGTGACTTATATATAGACAGTTCTGTCACCTTCAAATACAGGTAGTTTTATTTCTTCTTTTTCAATCTGTATAGCTTTTGGTTTCTTATCTTGCCTTCTTTTCTAGCTAAGACTCCCAGGGCAATGTTGAACAAAAATGATGAGAGAGGATATGGGCTCCTTGCCTTCTTACTAATCCTTAGAGTAAAGTATCCAATTTCTCACCAATAACTATGAGGTTATATAGGCTTTGGTAAATATTCTTTAACAAGTTGAGAAGGCTCCTTCTATTCCTATTGCTTAAAAGTTTTTTTTTTTTAAATCATAGATGGATATTGCATTTTATCAAATGTTTTTTCTGCATTTCTGTATTGATTAACACAATTATATGATTTTTTCTTCATTATCCTGTTGATGTGATAGATTATACAAATGGTTTTTGAATGTTGAACTGGCTTTCATACCTGATATAAATCCCACTTGGTCATGGCATATAATTCTTATATGTAAATTGTTCAATTCAATTAAACCACACTGTGCTGAAGATTTTTGTATCCATTTAATGGGATATAATGGTCTGTAGTTTTCCTTGCTTGTAATGTCTTATCTGGTTTTGGTATTACGGCAATGCCGGCCTCATAGACTGAGTCAAGTAGTTTCCTCTTTGCTTCTGTTGTGAAAAGAATAAATAAAATAAAGTTATATGAAGTGCTCAATAAAACCAGAGCAAAAACAACCAAAAAAGCAAAGGAAATATCTGCCCCTTTTTTAATTCATTTTTTCTTTGCCTTTCAGTTTGGAACATTTCCATGGACTCATCTTCAAACTCATTGATTCTTTTCCCCCCGACTCGTCCAATCTACTGGTGAACTCAACTAAGCTGTTCTCATTTCCATTACAGTGTATTGCATTTCTATCATTTCCTGTTGGTGTTTCCTTAGAGTTTCTGTCTCTGTTCACATCGCCTTCTGCTCCTGCCTGTCGTCTACTTTCTATATCGGAGCTCCTGGTACATGAATGACAGTTGTAAATTCGCTACGTGGTGATTCTAAAATCTGAGTCAGGTGCTGGTGTTTGCCTTGTGTCTTCAGATGGTGTCTCTGCTTGCATTTACTCATGACTTGCATTTACTCATGAATGACATGTCATTGTCATTCAAAGGCAGATAGGGTAGAGCAAGTAATAAAGACCCAGGTAAACAGGCCTCCTCTGGGAAGTTTTATGGTAATTTGGTTGGAGTGAGGCTGTATTTGGAGCTTGCTATATTGCAGAAGCTTCCAGATCCTCCAGCGTCCTTGTTCCTGCCCCCTTGTTGAAGTGGGTCTTCCCTAAGACTTGTCCTGAGCCAGCTGCTTCTGCGGGAACCACTGCTGCCCCCACAGCTCAGCTGGGGTGGTCTTGAGGTTCCAGAGAGGGGAATGCTCTATAATTATCTGATCAACAACCTCGTGACTGAGTCTCAGGCTTTTGGTGCAACTGAGTCCCTGGGCTGTGGTCTTCAGAAGTGTTCCATAGGTTCGTCTTCACCCAGGGAGGTGAGACAGGGTGGCTCAGGAGGGGGAGAAGCATGCTCTGATGAAGGCTTTTTGCTGGATGGTGGACCTTTGTTGTGGGGAGCACTCTTGCATTCTCCACAGCGGTGGCTCCTCCTCTCATCTCTGGAGCAAGGTCTGAGCCATTCTCTGATCCTACCCTGATCCCATATGGACTTCTACGGGCAGAGCCCATGAAACGTTGGCGAAGCCCTAAGACGATGACCCCGGGCAATTTTTCCCTCTTCGCCCCCAGAGGTTAATTCAAACTGTCAGTCCACATTCCCTCAGCTCACAGCTCCAACAGTCTCTCCTCCCAGTGAGCTGATCTGGGCTGGGATCGTCTGCGTTCACCTTTCCATCCAGATCTCTGAGCCGTGCCATAGACACTATACCCTCGGTTCTCTGAAGGGTCCAGGAAAAGTGGATTTTTAGTTTGGTCAGCTTTTTTCTTACTGTAAGGATGGTGGGATGACTTTTAGTCTCATTCAATGTTGGAGGTGGAATAAGGTGTGTCCCACTCTTGTCTTAACTGCTTTACCCTTCCCCTACGTTTGTCAGAAAAGTTCATTTTTAATTTATTTAAACAAAAACAACTGTGACAACCAAAAAGATTAAGTGACAGGTTGAAAACAATTTCCCACACCAAATGGCATTAATTTAATGTATATTTACTGTTGATTATAAATGGTGCTACACTAAATCCCTAGCTGTGGTTTAAGAAGATACATTTTATGATGGATGATGATCATTGTCGATTACAAAAAATTGCCACTTTGTAAAACTGTAAAGCGTTAGTGATAATACAGGAAGATAAAACCAATTCCAAGCAAGCTCTGCCCATCTCTCTACTAAGAGAGTAGTGCTTTAGCTCCTTAAATATTGAGAATCCACTGTGTGCCAGGAGCTCAGTATTTATTATACTTATTCCCATATGATCCTTGAGAATACCATGCTCAGTGATTATGATGACCTTATGTGTACAGATGTTAAAGGCTGAAACCAAGATAAGTGAGTATTTTAACCGAGTCCACAGAAATGGAGTCTGTGTTTAAATTCCTCTACATTAACTCTCTTTATCCTCCCAACCACTCTGTGAAAGCAGGACTCAGTGAATGCATTTCGTTGCAATTCCACTAAATTCAACTCCACTCAGGGCACTACTATCTAACCAGCAATGACTAGGTGTTAGATGTGACACATCATGTTGGAAATGAAGAGATGAGTGAAAATTCTCTCCAATCTCAGAAAGCCCCTGGAAGATGAGTTTATTAATGAGCATTTTCAACCTCTCTCTAGATGCTAAAATAGAGGTAAGGACAACCCGCAACGACAGTAGAGACAACACACGAATTAAATCTTCAAAGATAGAAGAGGAGTTCAACATATTCAGTAGAGAGATTTGGTCGTATGTCAGAGAACATTCTAGAAAGAACTTAACAAAGATATGGAATCATTAAATGGCATGCCAGTGTTCTATAAATTCTTTTTTTTTCTTTCCTTTTCTTTTAGTTTTACTTTACTTTATTTATTCATGTAAGACACACTGGGGTAAGGAAGCCAGGGATGGGAGCAGAGTTGATAGCAAGCACCAGAAAGCCATACATCATTCAGGGTTCCAAAGGTCAGGCATTTGAGTTCAGAAGGATTTGCTATAACCTTGTTTCACTGTATCGAATCTCAGTTTTAGAAAGCCCATGTTCTTCTAAATATGGATGCTAAACTGAGGCTAAAAAAGATGAAATGGACTTTTCAAACCTACACTGTAAATTTTGAGAGGGAGATTCTATGTAAGTACTGAACTATACACCCAGACATCAGCTGACTGATTTAGTGATCAGTTCCTACTGATGTGTCATCTACTTTGTGTAAAGCTGTGAGTGCTTTTGCTTTGTGATCAAAATGTTCTCATTTAAAAGACATCAAGAATGCGATACCATTATTTAATAGCCACATGCATGGAGAATTTTAAAATTATTTATTTTTTAAAATCCCCAAAATGGTTTAAAAAAATCTCATCTATTGTCCTCAGATTAATTAAGACATTTGACGGATTAATATTTAGAAATGTGTTTATGTAGAGTTGAGCTTCTGAAGAGAAACTGGATAATTAACACTATTGTTTTTGCTCCAAATTAGATTTCTAATCATGTCAGTATCGTAAGCACAAGTTCTGGAAGCTGCATTGACAAAATCTTGGGGGAAAAGGTACGGATGGTTTCCCATATTCTTCTCTTACTAGAACTATTGTCGTTCAGCCACAGACATCATTGATACATTAATAAAAGGAGATATCGTGAAAGAGATGAGCAGGAACAGTTTGAGATGAAGATCTAAGGGCTCTAGGATTCCATAGCCCTGCTCCCTCATTTACACTCTGGCCTCTGGCATGGGAATGTTAGTGAAATCTTAGAAAAGAAAAAAACAGAACCCGTTTCTAGTCCCAACCTTATGTATTAAGCCACAATTCCATTGGCTATCCATTCACTGTAACACATATCCCTCCTTTAATCTCCGGCATCCCTAACTGAGGCCACATACTTCTTGCTTTAAAATGGATTTTAAGGCGCCTGGGTGGCTCAGTCAGTTAAAGCCTCTGCCTTCAGCTTAAGTCATGGTCCCAGTGTCCTGGGATCGAGCCCTGCGTTTGGCTCCCTGCTCAGTGGGGAGCCTGATTCTCCCTCTGCTGCTCCCCCTGCTTGTGCTCTCTCTCTCTGTCAAATGCATAAATAAAAAATGACAATAATAAAAACAAAGTGGATTTTAGTCCTAGGACTGATGCCGTGTGCGAAAGGAGCTGAAATGGGGAGCTTGGAATTCTGCCGGGCTGCAGCTACAAAGCTCTACCAAAGCAAATATTTACAGGACTGTGCTGCGTGGGCGAAGACCGCAGCCTGGACCAGAAGCACACGGTCCACAGGCCCAGACTTGCCGTCCTTTGCTAGTCAGTATCCTTCCTGCACCTCCCTGTTGGTTAGCCTGCTCATCTGTAAAGCAGGGAGAATAATAAAAACTAACTTCTGGAGCTGTTATGAATGTTACATGGAGAAAAATAATGTGAAAATCTTAGCATAGCACCTGTCTTTCCTTCCAAGTTCAAAGTGCCGCTGCTGCTGTCATGGTGACCATGATGACGTTACTCAGGCCATGGCGTTGAGATGAATGGGCGTGTGGATTGCCGTGGTTCTGAACGGGGGTTGTTCTCATCCCTGGAAGGATCCTTGGGGCATCTCTGGTGGTCACAGCCGGTGGGATGGGATGCTGCTGGCAGCTAGTGGGCAGAGGCCAGGGATGGTGTTAAATATCTTCCAGCACAACCCCCACAACAAAAAATGGTCTGGTCCATCATGTCCCTAGAAATGGGGTCGATGAATGCTGCTTCGTCGTCAGCTGTGGATGGAGGCGTGGGGAGCCGGGGGTGTCACCACAAACGCCATCTCTTAGTCATCCTTGAATCCTAACTGCTCATCACAAAAATAAGTTTCATAAAAGAATGCATCATGTGCCTTCTTTTGATCATTCATTTCTCATTTAAAATGGACACTATGGAACTGGGCATCACGCCATGCGCTATGACGCCATGCGTCATCTTTAATACAGTTACGCTGTATAAGGTCACACAGGGAAACAAATAACTACCGACCACTAAGACATGCAAGTCACGATGACCAGATGTTGCTCATGACGGTGGGACGTACCGAACGATGGGGCCGGACAGATAGGACAAGCCGTGTCATGCAGAATATCGCGGCTGTGTGCAAGTTTGTGTGCTTGACTTTCGAAGGCCAGGGAAGCAGACTGAACAGCTTTAAGCAGGGAGTTACCATGAAAAGATGTGAGCTTTTCTAGTGCTCATACAGAGGAGAGGTTAGATGATGGGGTGGGGGACAGAAAAGGAGGCTCCCTGGGGGGATACCCTGACAGCTGACCAAGGGGCAAACGTGAGAGAAGGAAGAGGGGTCCTGAGAGTTCTGGATTGCTGCACGGCCAGCTGAGTAGACAGAAGGAAGGGTCCCCTGTGGGAAGAAAAGAGCTTGACGATCTTGAGGTCGGCTTGCTCAGGCAGAGGAGCGGGGTCGGGTGTTTACAGAATTTGGGAGAGGACCGCTCGGAGCAACAAAACTAGAAAATAACCGATAGACAAATTGAGTTAGTAGGACTAGCAGCAGCCAATGCAATAGAGCCCTGTGTCTCATTAGGTTAGGGTCTAGTCTCTCTGGAGTTTGATCTTGTTAGGAATGCCGATGTCTTTTAGGCTTTGATGGATGGGTCTGGAAGCCACGCACAAGAGCGGCGGGATCAGGACGTGAATCGGGCGCACGCCAGCAAACGGGGAGGTGGAGGAAACAGATGACAAAGGGTTCTTCTGTTTGTTTTTTTAATTATCTGTCGCTCATTCCAAATGTCTAAGGTCAATAAAAATATATCAGCAGAAACTGAGAGGAATAAATGAATTTGTAAGGATGTAATTAATAGTACTGACATGTTTATTGTGTCGTGTTCTGAATTCACAATTCACAGGCAAACCTTCCCTTCCACTTAAGTATACCCGGCAAGGTATTGCATTCAACTGTTGTTCATTACGTATCTATTGAATAAATAGTTAAATGGTTTTACGTAGCTGAAGTACTTTTCTCAAGTCAGATTTGACTCTTGCAGGTTTAAATTACATGAAAGCTTATGTGTGTATTTATACACGAAATATGATCACACCTACAGCACTTCTAGCACGCAAACAACACACACACAGACCTCCTCGAGATGATGCAAAATCCAAAAGAAGTTGTCACTGGTCAAATCTTGTCCAAAGATGATAAAGACTGTGCAGACTTCATGTCCTTAGTTATATGCCGTTATACAAAATAGGACAGAAAGAAGGATAGCTAGTCTTTAATCTCAGTCTAGTGCATCGAGGAATAATTAATTTCAGGAAAGACTCGGGCGTCCCTTGGAGGACTTCCGGGAAAGGGCAGCTCCCGTCTCCAGGACCTGCTAGAGACGCCCCACACTTCCCTGAGACACCCTCATGGCGCTGACATTAGGCAGGATCCAGCTCTCCGGAAAGCCTGTGTTGCGTGAGATCATTAGGAGAGTGTCCGGCAGAGGAGGGCTCTTCCAAGGTGCCCGAGGCCTGAGAAGAGCCTTGGTGCACAGCACATGCGTGCGTCCTGATTATCCTCAGGTGTGGGTGGGTGGGTTTGTGGTTCATAACTCGCCGTCAGTTAGCATCTGACCAAGAGCTTTTAAAGGCAAACATCTTTCCGGTGTTGATTTTCGGAACAGCTTTGTGCCTCTGAGTTGAAGACTTCCGACTGAGAGCGGAGCCCGCATTGCCAAGCTACGGGTTTCCAGCCCCAGTTTCACTGGTGGGAAGCGTTGGGGCCCCCTCGCTCTGGAGCGGGGACTGCTGACGTCGCTGTGATGCAGGACAAAGTCTTCTCACACTCTGAGGTCCACACGAGTGCAAGGACCTCACATTCTTTTTCAGAAAGCAGCTGACGCAGTGGGGGCTTGGCCAACCTAGAGCAGAGACCGCGTACCCACTTCCCGGCTCCGGCTGGACTGTTCTGTGTGACGGGCTGAGGCGGATGCTCTCTCGGCTTCCACCTGCGCTCAGGTAGCTCATTCTCTCACTTAACGAATAGCCCTGATGTACTCAGGGTGAGAAATCTGTGCAACAGCATCAACAGTGGCCTTGCTTCCACGCCTGGCACTGCTCTGGGCGGCCGAGCAGACTCCCCGCTCGGCTAACAGACCTGAGGGGACAGCCCGGGATCACTTGAGCCCCCTCACTGCCCACGAAGAGGGAAATCCTGGAACGAAGCCATGAAGCAACGCGGCTGGAAGGCAGCTACCCCATTATTTTCCAATGACTAACTAGAAAATCGGTAGGGGATTTTGAACCCAGAGAACTAGATTGTGGTCCCTACTCTACCGTCCCCCCCCTGAGTCAGGGGATGGATCCCAGTGGATCGGTGAGACTCAGTTTTCTCATCAACAAAAAGGGGATAATACTCGCCCTGCATTCCACAAACATTCGCCGGGAAGACTGGGGTCATGGAGTCTGTCTCCTAAGTCAGAACTGCTGCAGAGTGGAGGCCCACCCCCGCTGTTAGCAAAGGAAGGGAGCCCGGGAGCCCCTGTTTAGGCCCCTCGTGGAGTGCACTGGGCCTCGGGTTCCGTGGGGTGAAGTTTCGAGACAGGACTTCCAGGCATGGTCTACCTTGCATGCCCAATGCTTGGCACAGAGTGAGCCTTCAGAAATATCAGTTAGCTTGGCAACTCTGATTTGTGTCCGGCCACTGCCGAACAGCAAGACGGATGGTCTCTCCTGGTGGCCAGTTTGGACTTGACCCAGAGAAACCACGGCCGTACTCAGCAGATGCGGACCTCCACTGCATCTGCCCCCCCACCCAAGGGCCTGCATGGTCCTCTCCTGAGGCTCATGCTCCCTGGGGGAGCCCTTCCTGACCCAGAGCTCCTCCTGCACCCCGGATGCTCAGGGGTGGGGCCAGGGAGGGAGGAGGTGTCCACACTTCGGAAACTCAGTCTTTGGTCCAAATCGGAGAATGATGCTGAGGATCCCTCAGGAGCATCTCCTGGGTCTTAAAGGTCGGGTGACTGCACTCCGGCTTCTGTGACCTATCCTGTCACGGCCTCAGGGTTTGGAGTCAGCGTCTTCTCTAAGGCAGAAGAACAGGACCACACTGTACCTCCCTACCTTATCTGGGTTTTTTTTTAGAAACAAACAAATAAAAAAACCTTCAGATCTGAGAATTTAGGAGGAAACGTGCATCTCTCAGATTCCATTCACAAATTAAAAGATGATGCTGATTTAAAGCCTTAGGTTTTCACAGTCACACTGGATGCCTGATAAAAGTTTCCTAAGGTGGTCGCTCTCACTGCTCGGTGCTGAGATGGGGAGTTAGCAGGTGCATGGGGAGGGGCTCCAGCAGGCCGCCCCGAAGTTCACTGCAGTGACCCTACGGGAAGGGTCCCCTCAACCTGAGCGTTAGACCTGGAGCTCGAGCAGGAGGCTCAGAGCCTCCACTCAGATTCATCTCTGTGATTTACCTGGAGTGTGTGTGTGTGTGTGTGTGTGTGTGTGTGTGTGATGATGCTTCGTGTCTGTGAACACACGTGAACACACATCCTCATCCAAGAACCTGAATGAACGACATTTCCTGTTTCTATTAGAAGCTGCTCAGAGAAATCAACAAAACGAAGGCAGCAATGTAAAAACTTCTATCCCGTCATCCTCATTTACTAGGATGTGATCTGTTACATAATTTTGGAGATACAATTGATATAAAATGTTTGATGGAAAAATGTTATAAATTTGCATCATAAGATACAGGATAAATATTTGATAAACATTGGCTATCTGTGTGTTTATGTGTGTGGTATACATATGTATAATATATGCTATACATAATATAATATATGCTAATTATTGATAACTGCTTTTATCTCTTCTAGCTTATTTATAATTACTTGTGCACTGGGGCAAATTCATGCATATTTGGGACTATTTTATTTTATTTATTTTATTTTTTTTTTTAAAGATTTTATTTATTTGACAGAGAGAAACACAGCAAGAGAGGGAACACAAGCAGAAGGAATGGTAGCGGGAGAAGCAGGCCTCCTGCCGAGCAGGGAGCCCGATGCGGGGCTCGATCCCAGGCCCCTGGGATCTGACCTGGGCCGAAGGCAGATGCTCAACGACTGAGCCACCCAGGTGCCCCTGGGACTATTTTAAATACATAATGCTCATTAAATTAATACAAATATGTTTGAATGCGACATCATGCTTACACAGATATACATACACACGCTTCACAATTTATATCACGCACACAGGAGCAAGTTCTATAAAAACACAATTATATGTATTCACACATCATTTATTCAAAAGCTCTGAAGAATGTTGTTTATCACATAAGTGAATTTTTCAGATCATTGAACCTTAATATTTCAAGCATAAGCATTTAATTTTGAATATCTGCAAGGAAATCTCCTATAGTACACTCCCTTGGGTTCTTCAGAAGATAATGTGGAGCATAGCAATGATGATGATAATAAGGCAAGAATGTTTCCGTAGCTCGAGTACCTTCCACATGGCAGTCTCTGTACACACACTTACGACGTTAGGGAATCCTCGAGGTTGGTAAACTGAGCGCGCTCATTCATGCATCACACTTGAGCAAAGAGCCTTAGAGAATTGAATAATGAGATTTGAGTTGCGAAGCTCGAAGAGGTAGAGTTAATACTCAAAGCTATGTCTTTCTCACTGAAAATTCTAACGTCTTCCCAAAACATCATCTTGCCTTCAATGAACTCTCATGTGATCCTGCATAGTTTCTAGAGGTTGTCACCCAACACGGCTGTGCACCTTTGGCCACCGCAGATGCCCGGTTTCCAGTGATCCATCTCCTGGTATGTATCTGTTTCTTTCATACCCATCCTGGTTATCTTGTTTTGTTTCCTACAATGTGCTCTGTCTTGGTGAATCTGAAAGTGTGTGTGGTAAGAATTGCAAACTAAACCTTATTTGGTAATCAGACATATATGCTAGGATATATATATATATATATATATATATATATATATATATATATACATACATACATATAGTTAGTTAGTTAGTTAGTTAGTTAGTTAGTTAGTTTCTGTTTTCCTAGCAATAAACCTGGTGGGAAGATCATCTGGAAAGCAAATGGGGTTTCCTCCCTGTGCTGATGCACCTGCTCTCAGTATTGAGCAGAAGGGACAGAGGTTTCTCACACACCCCTTGTCCCCACAATAGCCTCTCCCATCTCGGCATCCCCCCCACCAGAGACCACCTTTGCTACAGTTGATGAACCTACACTGGCAAGTCCCATGGGCGACATTAGGGGTCAGTCTTGATGCTGTCCATTCTATGGGTTTGGACAATTGGTTAATGACATGTATCCACCATTATGGGACCCTACAGAGTCATTTCATGGTCCCCAAACTCCTCAGTGTTCTATGTGTTCACCCCTCCCCGAAGCCCCCCTCCCTCTGCTCTTACTGTCTCCATAGTGTTACCTTTTCCAAAATGTCGTAGAGTTGGGGTCATACAGTGTGTAATCTTTCCAGATTCCATTCTTTCACTTAGCAGTAAATATGCACTTAAGTTTCCTCCATGTCTTTTCATGGTTTGATGGCTCATTGCTCTTCCGAGTTGAATAATATGTAAGAGTCCTTGTTTTTAAGAAGCTGTGCTTTTTCGGCTAGTTGTCCTCAGATTGGGTCCACCCAGTTTCTTCCTCACTGGTAAACAAGTTGCTTGAAGTGTCGTCCTTTCACTTCAATGATTTGAAATATAAGATACCTCTGCTCACATTATAAGGAATCTACCCCAAACTTGTCTCTTTTCCTTCTAGATATTAAGTTACCAGGAAGTAGGACATCGTTGATGAGTATTTACTGTCTTATTGGCAGGACTATGCAAAGTACCATTTATTTGGCTCTGGAAATATTTTAGTTTGTTGAAACTTGGCACCTATAATGATTCGGCAGTGTTCTCTCTCAAGAAGGAGGACCTGCTCCTCAGGGGGGACCTTCCCTGACGCCTCTGGATTCTAATGAGAGACCTCCTAGAGTCTTTGCTTGATTTTATTCATGCAAACCAGTTGTTTGCTCTAATTAATTAAGATCTTTAAAGACAAAAGTCAGGAAACAAATTCAATGAGAGATTGATTTGGAAAAATATATCTCCAAAATTTTTAAAAACTCTACATAAACTTCTTTAATATGTATCTTGTGGATTTTGACCTCAAAAGCACAGGTAACTCTGGGGCACCTGGGTGCCTACCTTGGTTAAGTGTCTGACTCTTGATTTCGGCTCCGGTTGTGATGTCAGGGTCGTTGGTTCAAGCCCCACGCTGGGCTCTGAGCTGGGCGTGGAGACTGCTTGAGATTTTCTCTCCACCCCCCTCTCCCTCACCTCCCTAAACAAAACAAAAAACACAGGCCACTCAATTTTGAGCATCTCGGTTCACATCTTCTTATTTGAATATATTAAACTGTAAGACATATGTTACAATGTTAATTATATACAGGTTGCATAAGCCTGTTGTGTATGTGCTTCTATAAAACACAGTGTCATTCAAAGCTTTGTATAATATTGAATAGAGTTGTTACAATACCTCAATTTTCTCATTTACATAACTGCAGGTGAAATACTGCAACGTACACGGGATACTTAATATCCTTAAATATCCAGATGCCGAAATCAGGAGATTTCAAGCCCCCGTTCTTCTTTTTCTACTGGGAGATCATTGTCAATTTGCTTAACTTCTTTTTGCTTCAGTTTTTCTACCATAAAATCAGTTTCAGTTATTTTAAAATGGCAAAATAAAAGCTCACTGGATGGTTATGGAGACAAAATGAAGGGACCTTTTTATCACTTTTTGCACGGGATCTCGCAAATAATTATGCCCTTAAAAAATGTCAGCTCTCTACATCATTGTCTTCACCAGCTTCAGCTTTTCCAACATCCTTTGACTTGGTGGTTTAGGTAAATCAACTTTATTATTGACTATAACTATGTTATAAATGATATTTGTTAAAGTTTGACTCGACTTTTATTATATTAAAATATTTTATTGAAAAAATATCAGAAGCGAAGTGAAACTCTGATCAACATTGATTTGAATATTTTTTAAGTGCTCTGAACTTGGGAGAAGCATAAGAGATACTGGATTGAATGGGAACATACCTGCTACTTCCGTGTAGATAATCTCACGGTCTATTTCATCTATGGAGTGTTGACATAAATGTGCACTGTCTATAAAGCATGCTTGATGGAAGTGGGAAGGAACAAGTGGTTCTCTGAATGGCTTCTATTTTGATTTAATTCCTTTTGTATCAGAAAGTAAGTTTATCCTTAATAACTGATGATTCAAAATGTCATTATCATTTTGCTATGAATTCTTAGCAGTTTGCCTCTATTATAAGCTATTCAACAATGAGTGAGATTATTGAATAATATTTCCACTTATTCATAGCAGTGAAAGGGCTGTTCTAAGAATTTAAATATTATAGTTTTTAGGGAGCTTAGGGATTCACATTCCTAGAATAGCTAGTAGCAGAGCTATCTAAATTAATTTGAAAAAGTCAGAATTGATCACTTAAATGTTGCTAGACCAAAAAAAATGGGTTAGTTAGAAAATAAACAATTGGTACAAATTTTTTTATTTTCTAACGGGCTATACACACACACACACACACACACACACACACACACATTTCAGGTAGATGCAGATTTTCATGTCAGAGAAGTCAGAAAAGAAATGTAGAAGAAATTAGGTAAATGTTGGTACATTCTCTTTATGAAAGTCAAAACTCAAGTATCATAGAAAAATCACAAAAGGGAATGATTACTGTTTAATAACATAATACTTGAGAGTTATTTCTTCAAAATTAAAAGCAAAATAAGAGACAACTAATCAGCATATATTTACCAGAAAATAAAGCAGAAAAAGGTTTGAGATGATTGACATGTAACACATTATAGAAAACTAGGCAGAACCCATTATAGCCCCAATTCAGGAAAGAAGAGAAGACAAGAGCTATTTATAAAAGAAAAGATCCCAATAGACCATTAATTCTGCCCCCCCCTCCATAAAAGAAAAGATCCCAATAGACCATTAATTCTGCCCCCCCTCCCATATCCAGTTTCCCTGCGCTGTGCCCTGACACAAACCACCCATGGTCCCCGGGACCCAGAAGCACGGCAATCCCTGTCCGGGGCCCCCTCCCCTCCAGTTGCCCTCGCCCTGCGACACTCCCACTCAAACCCCCGACCCTGTCCCTCCAGCACACCCAGCCCCTCTGAAGTGCTGCTCCTCACATTCGAGGGACCGTATGTGGTTGGGGAGAGAGAACCCCCGACGGCCTGTGCCCACCTACCAGTGTGATTTCCAAGCAGTCGGAATAGGGTCCCCTGGCCCCTGCTCTGTCTTCTGCGAGTGGATGGGCCCTTCCGGTCCCAGTTTAGAGCGAGGCTCTTCCTCTGTGTGGGAGGTCCTGACACCTCCGAGCTGCTCCATGACTTGCTCATTCAAGAGTGCCTTCACCAGGGAACCCCTTGCTCTCTCTAGCAGCCCGTGATTTCTTCCGTGTTAAAAGCTTCCCCTTGGCCCCAGAGACGACTTTACCTCACCCACCTGATGACAGAGCTCCCGAAAATAGCTTCTGTTGGTTTCGCTTGTGCCCCTCCATCCTCTTCTGGTGCCTCCTTCCTCGGTCAGTCAGCAAAGGAAACAGCAGTGCTGTGAGGCTCACAGGGACCACGGCCGTGACTGCTGGGGCTCAAAGCCTGAGGCGAAGCTGCAGTCCTTCTTCTGGTTGGCTGGTAAGCAGCTTTGGGAATTGATCTCTGGCAGCCCCTTGAGACCTTTCTTCTCCTTTTGCTTCGGTGAAACTGCTCTGCCCACTGCCCTTCCTCCACTGCCCCTTCTCAGTCTACTGACCCTTCTTCCTAATCTCTCCATACCCATGTGTCTTCTCAGCCCTGGGCTTTTACTTCCTCTCTCCTTGCTCATCCCCAGGAGAGCTCCCTCAGCCCCCAGACCGAGGCCTCAACTATGGGGGTGGCTCCCAAATGCACACCCGAACCCAGACCTTTACTCTGATTTCCCAGTCCTGTGGTCACTGCCCACCCAGCATCTCCTACCGACCTTTTAATGGGCCTTGCAACTAGTTCCAAATCGGGCCTAGAACTCCTTCAGGCACCCCAAACCCATTCCCAACCAGCGATTTGGCCACAGGTCCAGGTTGCCCTTGATCCTCCTCCGTGGCTCCCTCCCCCTCCTCATTGAGGAAGCTGGTCCCCTGCGGCAGACCTAAGAGCTTCCTGGAAATCCAGGTCTGCTGCCACTGCCCCTGCCTCCCCACCACCCTCCAATCCAATAGGCAGCATCAAACAACAGAAGCCGTGTTCATTGCTGCATAAAACTTGTCTTGGCAGCTTAAAACAATGGCTATTCATCACTAGTTATCATCCCTGAACCCTGGGAGCCCAGGAGGGGCTTACCTGGTGCTGAGGATGATGCCCGACTGTTGGCCGGTCTGTGGGGTCCAAAGGCTCACTCAGGATGGCTGACTCTCCTCACCACCTCGCCGGCTGTCAGATGGACTGAGAGCTCAGCTCCCACTACAGAAGCCTCTCCACGGGCTGTGGAGTGTCTTCAACACCTAACAGCTTGTGTTCCTCCTGGAGCCACCCCAGAACCATAGTGAGCTCAACAAGGAGGGCGCCATCTTTTATCACATGATATTGGAAATGAAATATACTTTTCTACTGCACACAGGTGAACTCTGGCTCAGTGTGGGAGGGGACACAGGAGTGAACATAAGGACGTGGGGGTCCCACAGGGCCACCTTGGAGGTTAGCTCATCAGATGCCTTCCTAATTAAGTCAGATCACTTTTCCTCTACTCAAATGTTTGCCGATGGTTTCCTCTTTCCAACAGAATAAAAGAGTGAGATTCTCTCCAGTGACTCCATCTCCCACACCCTTCCTCTCATTTACCGCACTCCAGTGTATCCAACGTCCCCCCATACTACAGCAAGAAAACAAAGCAAGAAAGAAACTTCACCCAGATCCCTTCCAAATTGAGAGCATAGGTGAGGCGAGGTCAGGGAGTTAGATCTTTGGGAGGTTCTTCAGAATTCCTCAAGCCCACATGCAAGAACAATGAGCCTGTGTCGTGGAGAGAAGAGGAAACTGGCCTGAGGTTCAAACTCACTGTCTGTCCAGTGTGGCCCTAGGCAAGTTTGCCTCTACCTGTGCCATCTTTAGCAGGGAGATTGTGAAAAGTAGACACAGTGCTTCAACACAGCGGGACCAGCCCTGGGGACAGCTGTGCCCCATGATGCCGGAATCCTGGAAGACACTCACATGGACACACGGCCTTGGGAGAGCCAGCAGACCCTGAGGTGGCCATGAGGGAAGCCCCTGTCACAAAGATGGGAGCCTTTTCTCACTTTTCCCTCATCAGTGGCAGCTCGCTTGTCCCAGGAAATCTTGAAGTGCATGAACGTGCTCCACACCCATGCTCCCCACATCTGCCTTCCACAATGACTCCTCCATCCTCTCGGTGCCCCCAAATGCCTGGATTCTGGGAATGTACAGACTTGTAAGAATGAAATGAAATGTATCTCCTCTGTGTCTCTGTGAGGTGGCGCAGGTTATCAAACATGGTGAGGTCTAGTGCAAGGGTGCACCTATTCACTGATTATTTAACAAATGAAATGTTGTATGATCTGCAAGTGAACATTACTTTCAACCTACAGCCATGAATACAAAACTGCACAAACACTCCACTTTCATCCCTTGAAAATGGTGCATTTTCTCTTCTGCACCAGTGATGATCTGACTCTGTCATTTAATACGTGGGATGGGCCAATATCCAAGTTTTCCTAGAGGCTTCTGGATATATTGCAGCTTGTAAGTACTGTTGGAAGTTCAATGTTGCTATTCATTAAAATTTTATTTACCCTTCAAAAATATTTTATAAATGCCAATTCTGTTGGGTTGTTGTTGAGAAAAATATGTGAAAGTATGGCAATGAATTAACCATACATTTGGCTCAAGAAACACTCAGAAGATGTATATCCAAATGCAATGTCTCCTTCAAAGTGATTGTCTTGGGAGAAAAAGATTATTTCTTTTGAGTATGGTCTCAGGAAATTGAAAATCATGTTAGAATTCTAGCTCTCGCTTTTAGTGAATGTAGGAAAGTTACGTAGACGTCTTGGGTCCCTGTAGAACCAACAGGACAGTTAATGGCTGCTCTAGGGACAGTAGAGAGACACATAGAGACAGAGACAGGGAGGCACGTGGGTCCTCAGGGGACACGGGCAGGACCAGAGGCCCATGCCTGACCCTTGTGTTGTCACTGCTGCAGCACCTGGAGCAGAAGCACATCTGCCCCGACACCACTCGGCACCTGCCCCCCCACCTGCCCCCCTCCCCCGCATGCACCCGGAAATAGTACCCGCCCTGTGGGCTAGCAAGGATTTCTGCACCTACATACCTCTCCCTCTGTTTTGAAATGTTCTCTTCCTGAACTCTTACCTCCACATGTAACCCCATCCCTATCTACAGGTTTGCTGTTCTCTGGACTTTTCCTTCTGAGTTAGGTGTTGGCTTTCCGGCCACCCACCCACCCACTTGCCTCACCCCTTCCTGCAGGACGCGGCCTGTGAACTTCAGCTCCTGCCCACCCCTCTGCCCGGCTTTCCCAAGTCTAGCTCTGGTCGGCTCCAGCCAGTCCACGCACTCTGAACGAGAAGGGGAAAGCTAAGAGGAACAGATTTGCAAATGTTTGCTTCTTCAGAAAATTTGCTGCTTGATTTATACTCATTTTTCCCCAAACACTTTTATTTTTTCAGTGTTACAAGATTAATTGTTCATGCACCACACATAATCAATCATTTTTGTATAATCAGATCTTCAGAGAAATAATGTGTGTAGACATGGTATTTTTTAGGACAGAATTCTTTTTTTTTTCATGTTAAGCCACATGGAAAACAATTTTAGAGACATTCAGAAAAACACAAAAAAGAAGAAATACTTAATTTCTCCTTAGAATACTAAACTGTTTTTGACATACAAGTGTTGGGGAAAGAGAAGAAAAAGAAGAAAGGAAAGGAAAGGAAAGGAAAGGAAAGGAAAGGAAAGGAAAGGAAAGGAAAGGAAAGGAAAGGAAAGGAAAGGAAAGGAAAGGAAAGGGAAGGAAAGGGAAGGGAAGGGAAGGGAAGGGAAGGGAAGGGAAGGAAGAGAAAGAAAGGGAAGGAAGGAAGGAAGGAAGGAAGAGAGAGAGAGAAAAAGAAAAGAGAAAAAAGAAACTCACCCAAGTGCCTTCGACATAAGGGCAGCCAAATGCTGTTAGTTCACACAAAATGCTTTCTTTTAAAACTGCTATTTATTTGCTAAAATATGTGGGCTCTGAACACCTGTCCTTTTTTGCTGACGTTTTATTTCTTCTTCTCTTCTTCTTCTTCTTTTTCTTTTAAATGACACCGTACAAGAGTCTGGGGAAGAGGGGCACAGTGGTTGCCTTCCCTGCCAGCTAGGGTAAGGGTCCAACCTTCTGGAGGTGGTACATGAACCATGGCGCCATCGTTCCAAAGGCCTTTTTCGTGGCTCTAGAAGAGGGACGGGGTCCGGGATGAATATCAGAGCTTACTGAAGGAAGTCTCACAGGAATCTGGTGACTCACTGTGCTGGGACTCAGGTAGGAGCACACAGATCTGCTTAGAGCAATTTGGGGGTCACTCCCATGAGTCCGTTGGACTATTATCTCCAATAAAAATGCAGGATTCAGTAGTCAGTGTGGACAGTATGATCCCTTCTGATCTCTTCTCCAGCAAATACAGACAAAAGGAGCTAAAAATGGGCACATGTACAGCCCACTGAAGCTGTCACCGGTCATCACCCATAAAACTGCCACCATTCTCCACATGCCCGTGTGCCACACTGGGGCCTGAAGATGGTCGGGCTGGAAAGGCCCGGGGATGGGTCCGAGTCTCACACCGTGGCCTGCGTTCCTGGCACGGATGATAAGGGGGCCCGTGGACAGAAGAAAGAAGCAGCCTGGCCCCCTGACCTTGCTCCCATTTACTGCATCAAAAAAGGCCCCCTGGATCCTGAAATTTGTAAATGCGAGGAAGATAATTTTGTGAGAAAACAAAACCCAACATATAACCCATGATATCACATTTTGTCCATCTTACATCTAACTCAAACTTCTCTGAAGTTTGCGTTCACAGATTTCCAGAACTTTTCTTTTAAAGAAGAGCCACTTTGTTCCTAGAGTAGAGGGATCCCGTGTATTCTCCCGAAGTCCACTGATGTTCTTGGCTAAAAGTCCTCCCTCCCCTTCTTTTATTTCCTCCAATCAGAAACATTCCTGGGGGTTGAATTTTCTTTCCCAGATCTATTATTAATCACCCATTAGCCGTCAGTACCACTGACTACGGAAGAACCGATCAGCTTATTGAGCATCTACTATGCTCCCTGACACGGTTCGTAACTACACCATTGCTGCTTGAACACGTGTGCCAACCTAAAGACAGGATGTAGGGGAGCGAGGTGCAGGGAGAGAAGAAAGGCAGGGAGGAGGGGGGAGGAGAAGGGAAGAGCTGAGACATTGGTAGCCGGTGCCCCCCCCCCCAACCCGGTGAGGGAGGACAGTGCCTTGGCCAGAGCGGAGGTCATGACAGTGGTGATGAGTCACGGACATACTGAAGTCAGGGCCAATGGGATCCTAGGGTGGGTTGGATGTGGACTGTGTGAGAAACTGATCTCTATGAAATCTGAACAGAAATGTCAGAATAGCCCTCAAAGTAGGAGAAACATGAAGAAAAGACAAATCAGAAGAGCCAAGAGGAAAAATGTCTCTGGAAGAAAAGAACAGGG
>CM053610.1:114939996-114954510 GCA_028646535.1 Procyon lotor
TAAGCTCCTAAAATCAAGAGGCAGGCATAGAGAAAAGCAGAAAAAAGGAAGGAATGAGGAAATACTACAACAGTATTATCTTTGAAAGGGGAAAAAAATAAAAAACAACCATGCACTTTCTCCCAATTGTCTCCAAAATTATGCAACCAAAGGAAAGGAGCTTGTCAAATCCCTTCCTAATTAAATTCATACATTTGTTCCTTTTCAAAAATGGCCACACACTCCATCTGCTAATGCAGAATGCTTGGGTTTTTCAGCCAATACTCTCATGCTAAGCTGTTGTACTGAGTCGGGGGGTGGGGGGGCACGGGGGCCCTGGACCCTTACAGCAGCTCCCTGAAAAGAGTTAAAAGAATTTCTCTTTGCACTTGAGTTATTTATCTACACTCTTATGACGAGAAGACGGAATATTGAAGGAAAGTTAAATCATCAGAGGGTTCAAGCTGCAGGCACGGCCCTGACAGGCTGACGAACATTTTTAGTGGTATGATAATTCAGCTGAAAAGCAGTGATTCTTTTTAACAGCTCATATTAAATCAGAGGAGTCGTTAAGTAGAGCCGCTCGGAAAAGTCTCAGACACCTCATGCACCGTGTTCCAAGGCACGCGTGTTTAATCCATGGGCGAGTTGCCTTTGTTCAGGTTGCTGCACAAAACCCCCGATGTCCCTCCCTTCTCCCCCCGAAGGGTGCAGGAGTGATGCTCCTGGGCCTCCCTCATCATCTCTGTACAACGCGACCTGCTTTGTACAAGCTCGGGCTCGGGATCTGCCCCCCGGCGCCCCACTCTCCAGACCGGGTCCTCCTCTCTCTCCCGTTGCCATGCCCTTCAGTCCACAAACACATTCAAGACATTCTTATTCTCTCTGGTCAAACCCTGCAAAAGTTTCACTCTCCTCCTCCTCTGGATTCCAAGGATTTCTTACCGGAATCATTCACCCATCGTGTGTAGTCGTTCATCTTTGGTATGGCTTTATTATTTGTTTCCATGTAAAATTTGTATTAAAGTATGATTTTAACAAATCTGTAACTGTATAACATCTCTTTAGGTAAGCTTTAACTTTATTATTTTATTTTATTTATTATTATTATTTACTATTATTTTATTTTTATTATTTTATTATTATGTTGTTGTTTTATTATCTATTTTATTGTTATAATAAATAATAAAATCTATTTTATTATTATAAATTTATATAAACTTTAAATTTTTTAAAAAAAATTTTAAATATGTTATTTATAAATAGTAAAATTGATAGTAAGCACTCAGTAATCTGGCTGGAAGATTGTTCTTGTTTTAGGAAAAACCTGATAAAGTTTCAGGCAATTTTGTTGGTGACTTCTGTGTCACATTACTCAAGTCTGCATACTCACAGGGAAGATGCCATGTCCCTGACGAGCCTGAGTGTGGGAGCCCCCTCTGCTAATGGCATTGCCCTCCCCACCCCCTTCAAAAGTTCAATATCACAAACATATTTAGAAAATAAAAGCTTTATCTCTTGAATAAGTCCCTCGTGGTTCTAAGCTTTGATAGTGTTTTATTTCATAATCATTGAAACAGGTAAAAAGTGGTCTCCAACTTAAACATGGAAGGTAATAGACAATACACAGTAATAACTAAACCTTTAATCAGAAGAGCAAGGGACACCTGAAAATGATGCTCTAGCCCTCCCCCCACCCCTCTCCTGTTCCCATTCTCTCCTGAGCTCCACGTACACCCCTTCAGTTAAGTGGGGTACTTCCTGACTCATTCTCTTGTTATTTGATGCCAATCTTAGTAGTTAATATGGGAAACAGAAGCAGAAGAAAAATTATTAGATTTCCTTACTATCTACGGCCCATTGATACATCCTTGAAACAGGCAGAGTGACATTCCTCTAGGGTCTCAATTCCTTGATGTTAATACTTTGCTGAGGGCAAATGCAATCTTAGCCCAATCCCCAGGGTCTTGTAAGTCTGCTTTAGCTCTACAAATTCCTTTGGAAACTTCTTTTATCTCTACCCCCCAAGTTACACATTGGCAACCCCCCCCAAGCATATGACCCACCAATGTACCTCTGAAGGATCTCATGCCTCAGGATTTATGAGACAGTAATAAATGACTTTTCCCAACAATAGGTAGCCCCCTCAAGGTCCTGGAAACCTTGCTTCCAAAATTCCTTAGACACTTACGCTACCCCAAACCCCTTCCCAAATTTGAAAGTATATAACTGGCCACTCATGACCCCAGTGCAGCTCTTTCTGTCCACAGGTCCTGTGCTCGTGCTTTTAAAAAACTACCTTTGTGCATCAAAGATGTCTCAAGAACTTTTTCTTAGCCATTGACTTCGAACCCTAACGTTCTCTCCTACATCAGCAGTGATTTAGTATCAAAACCTGGTCTTCTTCTAATCATTCCAGGTTCCACCTGCTGTCCCCTCTCCTATCCTCTTTCTTTGCATCACTCCTCAGCCTCTGTCCAGACCCTGTTGGAGACTCTTCATGCATGTGGTAGATGGCGGCCCTCAGGATTATTTGGCTTAGAAATACATACTTTACTCACGAACAAGTTTTGAGATTCTTGCCTTCAGGTTGTATGTTGTCCTCAGTAAAAGGCCCTTTCAAAATGTATTCATTTCAACGGGGTGAAAACCACAGCTTCACACTGAAGTAGGACCATTTTGCTTTTTATGGGCTTATTGGGCCAAGCATGCATTGTGCGTGAGTCAGGCTGGAGAGACCAGAATTATTACACTTCCTGGAAGAAGGAACTCTTGAGGTATGGTTGCCTTCTGGAGACAGCAGACATCACACCAGCTCTGGGCGTTTCAAAGGACCTTCCTGTCTTCTTTCCATCTGGCCCACTGAGTGGCAGAACCCACACCCAAAGTGAAGTCATGCGCACAAAGGGCTAGACTCCAGGTGGCCACCTTTCCCCAGCTCAGGTTGGGCACGGTTCCCCCTGATCCATTGTTATCTGATGGAGCCCGTGCTGCTGGGAGCGTGTCTTCCTCTGGTCACAGTAGCCGAGAGCAGGGCATGAGCAGTAGCATGAGAGCAGTGACCCAGACAATGCAAAGAAGCAGAGAAACAAAGGATCCTGGTATCGGAGTACATGTTTTATTTTTCAAATGATGGGAAAGGTAAAAACAGCAACCTATTTTACTCTGAGGGGAAATAGAACCAAAATTTCAAGGCCACCTGCTGTAAATAAACTCACAGCATAATGAGCAGTGGTAAGAGTGGCTTCAGAGGAGGTGTTCTAGAAAGAAATAAACTTGTGGTCAGAACTCCTTTGCAGAGGGAAGCAAGCTTTTAGTTTTATACATAAAGATTATGGTCCCTGTGCTTATGTGGAATCAAACATTCTCTCAAAATTGTATGTTCTGTTAAAAAAAAATCGTAGGAAAGAATTACTACGGAAGAATTCTTGATAGGGTTTCTGGTCATCTGTTTGAAGAAAAGGTGATCGAGACAGAAACTAATAAATTTTAAATGTTCATCATAGTCTCAGTAATCTTCTGGATGTTCGTGTACATTTATTATTGTAATCTTCACAATGACCCCCAGAGTTCCAAAGTATTACTCGTACTTGAAGGAGGACCTGAGGCTGAGAATTTTGAATAACTCATCATGTTCGTGCAACTGAATGGAGGTGCCGAGATTCACCCGGGGCCATCTGAGTCTAGTATCATTTCTCACAAATCACACATCATCCAGGAAGAAACTTGTGTTCCATTTGTTTAATCTGCTACACGTTCTCTTCTAAAAATTCAACGTACTGCCTTGTAAAGTTTCAGGAAGTGCTTTGCTATCATTTCTGACGTGGGTGCCATAAAAACATCTCTATCCTGCTTCAGACTCTCTGTGCATTCAACTCATCCAGCTTGGTCACCACTTGGTCCCTTGTCCCAAATCGTTGAAATGTATTAGTCAGTTAATTTAGCTTATACTGCTGTAACAAATGACCCCCCCAATTTTTGTGGCCTGATGCTCATGAGTTCACTTCTCATTCACCATGCACGTCTCTGCTCTACCTAACCACCAAGAGCCCAGGCTCAGACAGGAGCCATCAGCCTGTAGCTCCCCACGTGAGACCGGGGGCCTCCCTGGTTGCTGTCCTGGGGGGGAGAACACTGAAGAGCTCTCACCTTAACTGGCACACACCTTTCCACTCCCGGCTCAGCTGCAGGAGCTTGTCCCATGGCTCCCCCTAAATACAGGACAGCAATGCAGCACGATCCATACACACACATGAACTTGAGCTTTAAACAAACATTAAGACGTTTGGAGAACATTTATCCAGAATAATCAAAAATAACGTAAAGATCATTCGAAATGCAAGATAGACAAATGGAAATGGAAAAAAGTTTCAGATTCCACTTTGGGCAACCAGGTAACAAACCATCACTTGTTGAGTTTGGGTAGAGGATTAAAAAAGGATATCCTCAATTATCTGAAAAGGTCATTAAAATACTCCTCTTTTTCCCCTCCTTGTTTGTCTGAGATCAGACTTTCTCTATATGTTTAAAACAAAATAACATAAAAAACAAACGTAATAGAAAAACAGAAAAATCCACCTGTTTTCAATCAATCCAGGTACTAAAATGATTTGTAAAAAAACAATAACAAATGTGTTGAAGTTGGTAATGGTTTCTGGAAATACCTGTCCTTTCATTAAAATAACACAAATCTCTCTCTCTCTCTCTCTCTCTCTCTCTCTCTCTCTCTCTAAATTTCCATGGCATATAATAAAAAACTATTATTTAGTTTATTTAGTATAGGACTGAAGAGAATGGAGTAGCGGATATGTGGGTCCCAGAGTCTCCACCACATGCCTCTTCATGCTGTCCCTTGGCCGCTTCCTCCCCCGACTCTCTGTCCCCAACAGCAGCCTCTTCTCAGGAGCTGGAAGTTACATACTGGCAGTAGGAGGATGTTGGTCCTCCTTCTGGATGTTCCTATCACTCTGTGAAACATTCATACTTAACACAGCACATCCTCAGATGCCATGAGCCATATATCATCCCTCCCTCCTAAAGGAAGACATTTGTCCCCCCAGTATACCTCATAGACTGAAAAATTACAGTGGTTCCCAGGTTCCATTGCAATGTCCCAGACCCTGCTCTGATAACCTCTACTCCTTAATGAGAGAAGACCGAGGTCCAAGCTGATGTCCATTCTGCTAATCTCCACTAAACCCCAGCAAGATAGGTGGGATTTTCCCTGTTTGTCAGTGAGGAACTAAGATGTCAGACGGTTAAACATGGTGGCATCTCGGTGTTATTTAATGTCATGGAAGCCAGGTCCCGTGATCTACAGATACGTTCCTGAGAGATCACGGACATTCTTGGAATGACCACTCAGACTCCAGAGTGGGCGCCATCAGCAACCTGTGTGTATCCTCAGGACACGGACATTTGGCTGTTTGCAAATATCTGTACCTTCAAAGTCTATCTTTTAGATCAATATAAAATTCAAGAATGGGCTCTCCTGATGATCTCTTCCAAGCCAGAACCCAGGGATAAAGGAGAAGGCAGTAAAAGTCTGAGTTTTTAGCCCCACCTCATGAAATTACTAACTTTTGGCTAGCTTGCTGCCCCTTTGCAGTTGCTGTAGATGGAAAAGTCGCCAATGTAGAATTTCTCAGCAGAACATAATGCCCATCCTGGGCGCAAAACCCAAATTTTGACCACAAAGTAGTGATTCTCTACTGCAGGCAAGGCTCAAGGTCTGTGGTCTTCCTAAGAGTTGTGAAGAAATTAAAAAATAATATTAAGAAACAAAAAAAAATTTTAATAAATAAAACAAAAATGCATGTTTCCTTTCTCTCTCTGACTCCCACAGATCCTGTGTCTGTCTGTCTCTTCTTCTCTGGTTGGCTGATACTCCAAAAGCAGTTTTTGTGTCACAACAATAATAGGAAGGTAGCTAAACATAGTTTATTATTATATGCCATGGAAATTTAGAGAGAGAGAGATTTGTGTTATTTTAATGAAAGGACAGGTATTTCCAGAAACCATTACCAACTTCAACACATATGTTTTTGTGTTTTTACAAATCATTTTAGTACCTGGATTATACCTTGATTGAAGACAGGTGGATTTTTCTGTTTTTCTATTACATTTGTTTTTTATGTTATTTTGTTTTAAACATATAGAGAAAGTCTGATCTCAGACAAATAAGGAGGGGAAAAAGAGGAGTATTTTAATGACCTTTTCAGATAATTGAGGATATCCTTTTTTAATCTTCTACCCAAACTCAACAAGTGATGGTTTGTTACCTGGTTGCCCAAAGTGGAATCTGAAACTTTTTGCCATTTCCATTTGTCTATCTTGCATTTTGAATGATCTTTATGTAATTTTTGATTATTCTGGATACACGTTCTCCAAACGTCTTACTGTTTGTTTGAAAGCTCAAAGTTTATCACTGGCAACAGATCCTCTAGTCCTCTTCCTTGATGTGGCAAACGTACTCCCTTCATTTTCAAGACACACTCGTCAAACACTCAACCCTGAATTTGTTTCTCCATCATTCTTTCTAATTAAAACTGCAAACTGGGAGGGGGGAGGGTTGGTTAGTTCAGATGGAAACTCTGTCACACCAGTGATTTTTCTTGAGACAAACATTGTGTTTCATCACGCAGCAGAAATGCTAAAAGCGTCCTTACCATATCGTCACATAGACTATTGACAAGATATATCGCAGTGTGAACATTTAATAAATAATGTCTACTGCTTCTTCGAGGAGATCCTCAAGTCCACCCAATTTTTCTCTCTGTCTAAGGGCATGACAGCGAGCACAATGACCAGCAGTAGAGTATGGTTTGATTCTAGTAAAAGCACTAGCAGTTTACCCACCAGAGCAAATGCCAGCCCAGTGGGACAGGCAAATTCCATTCTAGTGTCATCATGAAAACAATTTTATCTCGCAGGATGGCTGAAAGTTTCCAGGGATTGTCCCCCTGCTGCAGGGTAGAGTGTGGACACCATTTTTCTGATCTATGCACAAATTTTACTTGAAGTATCATCAAGGAAATGTCGATTATTCCTAAAGTGACATCACCGTTTCCCCTAGGTTAAGTTAGCAAGGTTTATTGCCACGGTAAGAGACAAAGTGGGATAATTTTGAAAATTTTATTCCCCCACCATTTCGTTTTCAGCTTCAACTGAAGCTGTCAATATAATTCAGCAGTCAATAATAATTACAAATTCATTTAAAATAGTTTTGAGGGGCGCCTGGGTGGCTCCGTGGGTTAAGGCCTCTGCCTTCGGCTCAGGTCATGATCTCAGGGTCCTGGGATCGAGCCCCACGTCAGGCTCTCTGCTCAGCAGGGAGCCTGCTTCCCCCTCTCTCTCTGCCTGCCTCTCTGCCTACTTGTGATCTCTCTCTCTCTGTCAAATAAATAAATAAAATCTTTAAAAAAATAAAAAATAAAAAAATAAAATAAAAAAATAATAAATAAATAAATAAAATAGTTTTGAATCAGAGAACAGTGATGAAAATTCACAGCCTAATTTTTTGCTTTTGTTTTTTCTAATGGAGAAACAAATTTTGTAAACTGATAAATTTTTTAACCAAAAACAAACAAACAAAAACCTGTGGATTACATCATTATATGGTGTTTCAATTCTTTTGACACAGCTCAATAAAATTGATTAATAAATTAAGGTGAACATTGACTAAAAAAACAAGACAAAAAGCAAAAAGTAAAACAAACTTTCATGAACTGTGCAAACAGAAAGGTAGGAAAAAGGACTTTTATCAACATGTATTTGTTCTAGCAAAGCATTATTTTTCAGATAAACAAGGGCACCCATATTGATTAAAAACAAAAACAAAACACATGCACAAGGGTACCTGGGTGGCTCAGAGAGCTAACTGTCTGCCTTCAGCTGGGTCCTGATCTCAGGGTCCAGGGATCGAGCCCCACCTCGGGCTCCCTGCTCAGCGGGGAGCCTGCTTCTCCCTCTCCCTTTGCCCCTCCCCCTGCTTGTGATCTCGCTTTGTCAAATAAATAAATAAAATCTTAAAAAAAAAATAGCAACACGCACAGTGAAGCTTCAAGGGTTTTTTTTCTTTTTTTTTTTTCCCAAACACATACAAGTTGTATGAACAGAGGCAACTGAGTCTCAAATACTTCTACGTGAGGTGCTAAAAGGTGCGCTCCTTACTGAAGAAGTCGGGAAGGTTTTCTTCAGTCGTGCTGTAAACATCAGCTGATGATACTGATTTCCCGTCTTCTGGGGCTCACTGTGGGTATGCTAGTATGTAACAACCCTACAGCCCGTGTTTCATGCTGTTTTCCCAAACTTATCTGCAGCTCCCCCTGCTCCCTCTATGCCCTTGTCTAAATTTTACTGTGAATAATAAATCACATTCTGAAGACCACTGATGGGAACTAAGAAGCAGATCGAAACTGGAGGGCTCGGCAATTTTGCATCAGACTGAGCTAACCAGACCCTGCAAAGGAACAATTGTCCTCCAAATTTAAAAAGCGATGATGCATTCATTTGGGGGTGGCAGCAATTAGCATTTTCATGTCAATTAGTGGGTATTTAAAAGAACACTTAATAAGGGATTAAATGAACCTTTCTAGACCTGGAAGCCAAAATGTTCTAGCAAGTTCCAAACATCCATCTTATCATATCTGCAGCTAGAAATACTAAAGCCTCAGAAACAGCTTTGGTTGATTGATCCTGGAGGAAGAAATCGAATTCACTTTACTGGTCTCTAAAATGCTCTGTTACCCTTAGACTGTGGCTCATGCTCATGAAAAGCCAACAGCACTGACAGCCTCCAACTTAGCATCCACACGGGCAGGGTTGGTGTTCACAGCCTCCCCAGACTTTCTAGGAAGGATGTAGCAAAGAACCTTGGGAGAGAAAACAGTTTGCATCTGGGAAGTTAATCACCTACCCAAGATTGCTTGGGAGGGAATATGCAATATATTTGATTATAGAATTATAAAACAATCACTTGTTTGCTGGATCTCTCTCAGTAAAGCTGGTATAACGTTTCCAGAATTTCTTCTTACCCAGTGTTTGAACTGGGCCGTAATTCAGTAGGCCAGAAAGGAGCTCAGAAAGGAAGAGGCATTTCAGGTGATTCTCATGTCAAATATATGCATCCACCCTCGGTTCACAGTGTTTGTGTGCTTTGTTGGAAGATGCGTTGTTGGCGAGTTCACTGGTGGCCAGAGCTCAATCAGTTGTGTGTAAGTGGAGAAAGGATACACAAAATCCTACTACATGATCATTGTCATATCACAAATTCTTCATGACGCACACATTAAATAATTGTTGCAAAAGCAAAGTTTTACCACGTCTGTACGTTGATAAACACAGTTGAGCTCTAACGTGATGGTCAGTCTCCGCATCGATGGGTAGAACCTCAGGCTCCAGAATGAAAGTACCAGATTCAAATATTACCTCCTCTCCTTTTGCCTGTTCTTGATGGGCGTACAAGTAAACTGGAGGGTCAGCTTTCCCGTCTGTGATTTGGGGCTACAGTGGGTCACGATGGACAGTACATGAGTCACAACTTCATCCTGAAATTTATTCAATACACTTTCTTTTAGCATTTTGTTAGTGCCTAGAGAACTAGGCACTAGACACTCTCTAGTTTCTGGTGATCCAGCAACTAGTAAGACGTAACGTGGGCACACCTGGCTGCCTCAGTTGGAGGAACATGCGACTCTTCATCTCGGGGTCATGAGTTCGAGCCCCACGTCGGGTGCAGAGATTATTTAAACAAAAAGTCTTTTTTTTTTTTTTTTTTAAGACATGACATGAACTCTCAGGGAGTTTACACACAGTGGGGAGACAGACAATGGAAAATAATTGAGCATGTATAGAATATACTGTTACAAGTAACAAATGCATGAGAGAAAGAGCAGAGTGAGGCAGCAGAGAGTGGCCAGGGGTTGTATTTAAGAAGGCTCTTCAAGGTAACGTCTATAGAGCTAGGACTCAAGCAGATTATGTGCCTTTATCAGAATTCTTTTTTTTTTTTTTCCTTTGTCAGAGTTCTTGAGCACCAGGGAGCTGCAGGAGATGTCCTGTGTTTAAACACTAGGACACGCCTCAAGTGCATTTGCCGAATGAGCACATTTCAAACAAGACCTTCTCTGGCATGTGTGAGTAAAAGGTAATGAACACACACACACACACACACACGACTTGTATATGAATACTTGTCACAGCAAGTTAAAAACACATGACGCACTCCACATTATTATTAAAATCCATATTAAATGAAAAGTATTCTTGATCTCAAGGAACTCATACATCTGAGCACACATATACAGACATCTCTTTGTAGAAACTACACATCAAAATGTAAATCAAAATGATTTCAATGCTCACAAGGCTTGTTAGCAAAAACTGAAAATTCGAATTTTGGAAATTCACTTGGGCAATAATAAATGCAATATTTTAATTATTTTATTTATTTTCCTGAGACAATGGGCACATCTCATATTTTGCATCTTTCCAAATCTTTGGCAGCAAATACCCTGCAACGTCTAAAGCAGATGGCCCACTCATTTTAAAGTCCCATATTCACCAAAAATATTGGAATATGGTTAAAGTTGAATTAATAAAATTATATGCAAACATCCAACAAAAACTAGTGCTTGTGCCAAATTCAATAAATACTCAGTTGGAGTTCTCCCCTGCTAGATGCTGCACAGGCCATAATAAATATATTCTTTAGGGCTTCTGCAGGCCTCAGCATGGAAACCAGATGGAAGTTTTTATTTAATCTGGCCCTATTAAAATGGAGCATATTTCTATCCTTATTATCAGGTTCCTGCACTCTAAGTTTAAATACTAACAGGGACAGGTCTAAAGCATTAACTCTGTGCAGTAATTTAGGTAAATTTTATATATATAAATTTTATGTATATATATCTATATATATAATATATCATTTATATATAAAATATACATTATATGGTATATAATGTATATTTTATAATATATCCTATTTTAATATAACATATTAAATATATTATATTTTATGCTATATATTATTATATTTTCATTATATTATATATTACATATAAAATTTATATATATAAAATTTTACATATATGTAATCTATATATAAAATTTATACATATAAATTTATATACAATTCATAATAATTTTATATTTATGCTATATATAAATTATACATATAAAGTAATATAATCAATTTATGTATGAATTTATTATTTATATATAAGTATATATTATAAATAAATATATTATATATTTATATATAATTAATTTCTAAATAAATATATTATTTATATAAATTTTATATATGAATCATATAATTATATATATATAAAATTTATATATATTATATTATACTATAATGCATTTTATAATATTATATATATATATATGCAAAGGTATAATGCATATAGCACTTGGCATTTTGGAGTGGACATTTATCAGGGTGGGGGTTGGGGAGGGAGCTGGATCCCTGGCCTCCTCCCTTTACCTCAAGTTGAGGCAATCCCAAATGTCTGCAGAGATTGCCTCACGCCCGCTGGAGGCAAAGTGCTTCTCGTTGGAAAAGCTATAGTGGGGCTTGTTTGAAGGCATCTCTGAAGAGGAGTACACCGTGGACAATGTTCTCAGCAGACACTGTGTTTCCCAGGGCCAACAGCTTTAAACGATATGTAACGCATATCGGGAAGGAAATTTAATAAAGCATTTATTTGTCTGCCACTCATTTATATTTTGAAATTCAAATGGGAATTCCTGTAAATACTTGAAAGAAACATTGATGAACCCTGATATTGCCCCCATTTATTTCTACGTTAAAGTGTCAACATATATATATATATATATATATGACACAGATAAGTAAATAAGTGACTGAACCAAAAGGGTTAATTTTCAGCCTTGTTTTCCTCTTGCCTTATCTACTACTCCTCTGGTCTCTGGTCGGGGCTCTCATTCAACGTCTGGCAGGGTGCACCGAGTCCTGTTGGCCCCAGAAGCGATGGACCTCTTCCAGTGCAGGGAATTTGTTATTCACTCAGCAAACTGATCTCTCAACATATGAAGGCACAAGAAGGAAGACATAATCCAGCCACTGATAAAAGTAATGGACATCTTTAATCAACGATAATGCAGGAATCTCTGGCAGTAATCTCTTTTTGACTCATACGGAACTAGAAGACGTAGCTCTCTAGTGGCAGAAATTACTACCAGAAATAAATTTGTTGTTGCAGGGTCTAGATTTTCAAATGAGACACAGGATGACGTGGTTGAAATATTCTCTTCTTAATTATTATATTAATTAACATCAGAACCAGATTGCCAACCCAGACTGTTAACATTGGGAACACAGTGCATCATCCCTTTGGAAAATTGAACTCTTATAACGGAGACAGTAGAGGGAGATGGTAGAATCAACCCCTATGCCAGTGCATTGTCTAGCGCTCCCAAAATACAGCGAGTGCACTGAAGAAAAATCATGTGAAATGATGTGTTCGAAAGCCACGGGCCCAGAGCATTGCATGGCCAAGCTTTAGAACCAATGGGCAGGCATCATTGATTAATTCCCTGGGCTTCTCCTCTTCTACCCAATCCCTGACTAGAATACCAATCCCCCAAATATCCCAAGAATTTTGAGCCATCTGTGAATTGTTTTATAAACCACTTTATACCAAGAAGTGAAATGTATGGCCCAGACTGAGACACACATTTGTACGTTGTGGCAGGAAGGGACTACAAATTCTGATTTATAACTCCTGCCTTAGCAAACCAGCACGAAAGCCGCCCAGGACAGGTGTAAGAGGTATGGGATTTAGCATGAGACACACCAGTCTTGAGTTCTGTCTTTGTCAAGAGATTTGGATATCAATCATTCGACTTTTACGGTTTGGAAATGGATTTTTTCCATAATAAGTATGACTTTATCAACATCAACATTAAAAACATAGTCACATATTTAATACCACTAATGAGCAGTGATCTTCCAGACCAAAAAGTAATAATTCAGCAGTTATGGGTCTTTCATAAGCAAGTGGTTTAGGCACAAAATGAAAAAGGGTAAATGATCTGTAGCTTCTTTCAGAGCCTATGTGGTAACATCAGAGGTGATCTTGAATCAGTTTTGGGACTGCAAACTGATGTTCATTGTGATATGCCCTTTCCACATAAATTTCATTTGGATTCCACTGTGGTCCTACTGTAGGTCCTACTGTAGGTCCTACTGTACGATCCAAATGGGTCTGCATCAGCCGTGCCCGCATCCCAAAGTCCACATGCACGCAGCCCATCCACAAGTCTCTGCACATGATCAGACCTCTCTCTTGTGCTCCTGATGTGTGTGGGCTGCTACCTGACCCCTGGACAGCAGTTCTAACTCCCCTGTGCAAAATGGGGTCATCTTCTCCCCGCACGCGTGGTATCTCCCTTCCCTCTAGGCATGGGATCCAGCGGTGGGTGGGGCCAGACACGAGAGCCCCTCCTGATGTCCTCCTCCCACGCTCCGCAGCCCACCTTGCAACACTGCTCACGAGACAGCTCTGATTGACGCCAGGTGTGCTGACGTAGACGGCCCCCCTCTCTCCCCCGTGATGGCCCAGCTGCCATCCCAACCCCGGGCGTCACCGACCCTTACCCTCTACACGAAACCCCCAGAGCGTCCTTCTCACACCTGAGTCTGATCACACCCCTCTCTCCTTCACGTTTCTCACTGCGTCCCTGTAACACTTGCATTCCCGTCAGCCTGGCATCCGCGAGCCTCCCCACCTGCTCCCCTCCTGAGGGCTCAGCTCTCCGCCCGGCCCCCCAGCTTGCGTGGAAGGCAGCGTAGCTGAGTCTTTGCCTTTTGGCTCAGAGGCCCCTCTGGGCCCCATCTGAGGGTGTGCACGGCTTGTTACCTCGGCCTAGAAGGTTCCCTCCCCTACGCTCTCTACCTGTTAACCTCGGCCTGTTAGAATCATAACCAGCCTTACTCTGCTGCACGTTACAGAGCACTGACCTTTGCCCCTGCCTCTTCTGTCACACGTTCGAGCCATCGAAGGCCCACACGCGCTCCGGCACGTGTGCAGCTGTATCGCGCAGATGTGAACAGGAGGTTGGGAGAGATTTCCTTCCCAAATGTCAGACGACTCACAGGTAGATTTAAATCAAGTCTCTGACTATAAAGTCACGGCTGTTTCTGTCCCACAAGCTGCTTCTCCCAACGTCCCAAGAAGTATTATCTCACCGAGAAAGTCTCTCATGGTAACTGCTGTGTGCTGAAGGCCGTAGACGCATGAAGGAAACTAGTGCCCTTGTTAGAGAGCCCGGGGAGCTCCCTCATCCCGTCCCCCCATGAGGACAGCGCAGAGGAGGCCTCCAGCAAAGGAGGAAGAGGACCCTCCCAGATGCTTGCTGTGCGCACCCCCCGTTCTTGGAGTTCCCGCCTGCGGAACCCTGAGAAATAAACGTTTGTTCTTTAGGGCCCTGGTCTGTGCCGTTCTGTTGCAGTGACCCAAACTAAGACAATGCCCCCTCTTGTGAATTCACAAAGGACCCAGGTAC